>LOEQ01004497.1:41028-62514 GCA_001685075.1 Bramus lutescens
GAAGGAAGGAAGGAAGGAAGGAAGGAAGGAAGGAAGGAAGGAAAAGAAAGGAATGAAGGAAAGAGAGAGAGAGAGAGAGAGAGAGAAGTTGAAGATTTCAAGGAAAGTTGAAGATCAAAACAAAACAAAAGAGTCTTTGAGTATCTTAGGAACCAAGTCCATGCCCCCAAGAATCTGACATTTCTCCACTGGACCATTTCCAATGGGGTGGTGAGATGTGTCCTTTTAAAAATAATGTTTGAAATGTGAGGATATTTTAAAATTTATTCATGATCAGGAAAGGTGAGCTTTAGCTCCAAATAAGTTTTCTGAAAAGTCATCAAGGAGTCCAAGAGTAAAATATATTTTATGTGTCCTTTTAAAAATTCACAATTTACTCACATTTTCCCATAAGGAATAATGCTAATCAAACTGAGTCATTGCTCCTCACTACCACTGCCCCATTATCTGACTCCTGTCCTAGACTCTTTATTTGGTCATCTAATGGTTTTCAGTACTCCCATGCAGGCTCTGGAGCATGGATAAATTGCACTGTTGCTTCGGGCTGAATTGAGTTTTCTCTTTTACTTCCTACACGTAACTCTCTTTAAAAACGTGGTTAACCTGTATCCCACTTAGAATATTTAGTTCTTGCAGTCCTCTACAAATACAGATTCCATGACTTTATGGAACATTAGGAAATATATAAAACTTACAGTCCTAAGGGTCTCCCAAGAATCCTAGCAGCTACCTGGTGCTATTTTACAGATCTGAGAACAACAGCATTAAATGCTTACCGGATAATGGAGCTAATATAAATGTGGTTTAAGGTCAAAGAAACTCATGTAACAATTTATACTAAGACAGTCTCACTAAATTCTTTGAGGAATTCTGTGTTTTGTCTCTCAGTGATACGTTTATAGCATTTTGATTCTAAAATGTTTGTCGTTTAACAGGAAGATCCATAAGCATTATTTGGTCATGAAAATTATTTTTGAGCATTGAATTGGGAATAAGAAACTATGACTTTTCACCAGTTCTGACAGAAATCACAAACAATGGTGGGAATCATATTCATGTGTATATATAATGCATAACTTCTCTATCATATCTTGCATGAAAGCACTGTAAGGCAGAAGCCAGGGCAGCATGTGATGTACTCCAGCCATAACTGTGGTTATAAGAATGATCCCTGCTATAGAAACAATGTGCAAGAGAATTACCAAGGTTGTTATAATCCTTCATAGTCAAAATTAAAGTGTATTTTATGCCATTATTTGAAACATATAGACTAATTCATCCCTTATTTTCAATAAGCCCCACACTTTAACTTGCATTTCTGTCTCCCATGGTGGTGATAAAACTGATTGAGGAATACAAAACTGTGAGAGTTCAGTGGGTTGTTATGGCTGGTTGAGAAAGATCAGAATAGTCTCCATATGTTCCATAAGAGCTTTTGAACATGAAATGCTTAGGCAACTGGATGCCAGATGTCACAACGATATTAAAAAAAATTAAGATCTGCATGATGAGTAAACAGTACAGGAGATATTGAAGACTAAGACATAGAATAAGGTATCAAAAAATAGAAAATATGAGATGCAATTAATGGTCCTCTTAAAACTCTATTTTCCCTTGGCCACTCATATAGGGACATTATTACGGCAACGGGTTCACAGATAAATATGCCTGTGCAAGCAAGCGCTTGTCCAAGCAGAAGAGAACAAGCACCACAAGCAAGTTGCTTTTTGATCCTTCGATTTAGATCATTAGCCTTGGGTTGTTTTTCTTTGTCTCTCTTCTTATGGTATAGAAATTTCTAACAGGACAATGCGCATTAAATATTCATGTAGTAACAATGCCCTATGGTATAGAACCACAAGAGATATGGAAGTAAGTTCTTTGCATTACTTGCTATGAGCCTGGACCTCTGACACCCAGCATTTCTATGACAGCTTTAAGTCTGTCTTTACTAGATGAAAGAGATAAGAGAAAAGCTATTTTGTATTTTTCATTTTTCCTGTGAGGCACCACTGAGTTTTGCTGAGTTATTTCACTATAACTCAAGCATAGTATGTTAAAAGTTGTGAGCTCAACGAATTGTGACAAAGACAATCGCCTCGAATCAATACTGTAAATGAGAATGTGAAAAAGGACAGCTCAACTGCAGAATGTAAACTTGTGCTTAGAACAGAAGACTAGCTTTGGGAAATATTAGCCTAAAACTAGGGAAGCTGAACTAAATTCCAGTGTGTAACAAGGTAAGAAACAAGAATTAGAAAAAAGAACTGCAAACAAACATGACAAGCAAACAAACAAACTCCACTTTGCTCAGGAATGTGTAAACTTTAGGGAAAATGGTCAACAAGTGCACAGACTGAGTCATCAGTTTCTACAACCCTTTCATAAAATCGTACAAAAAACAAGTTCAGTAGTAATGCCAGTCAAAACGGTGTCCCAAGAAGAGCAGACAAAAGAGCAAGGTTAGGATTACACAGACCCGTGCTTGATCTAAGAAAGAGTTGAGAAGTAGCCAGGGTCAGTGAGCTAGCTGTACATAACCAGATTCTAGAAGAAAGGTTTTTTAGTAGCGATTTCAAGGTTTCTCTAGCAATCAAGGTAACGCTTTATTCTTTTATTTCTTTATTCCTTCCCCGATAATGCTTACATGAATCTTATCTTTACTGTCAGGGATGCTTAAATAATTTATATAAAATTTTTGTTTCTGCCATGATTATGTCAGTAGCTGAAGAAAACTAAATTTGGGCTTAAGATCACCAAACTGATTAGGCAGGCTGTTCTTGACTCTGAGCACAGATTCTGAAAACTGAAGGTTTGACTGAAACAAGGATTACAGGCCGAAGGGAGGCCAACAGATCCTCACACAGGCATCCATCTATGCACCTCTGCTTATAAGCATCTCCTGTGTCCTCAGATTACCACAAAGTGTTGACATCAGGAAGAGAACGCTGTTGGAAATGGTTCTGCACATTCAGAAGCCTTCCTGATACTGCACTACAGTGTCAGAGGAGGATGTGTAGCAGACCCGCTCCATAAGGAACGTTCCTCTGCAACGTGATTTCGTTTCTCAACCTTTGCAGAGAGCCCGTTCTCCAGTAGTTCTTTCCCGTTTGAACATTTCCACTGCTTAGACCATCACTTCTATAACCCACTCACTATGCTCAGTCACATGTTACAGAACAAATGTCTGTATTCCTAATTCTTTTGGTCTCTAGAATATATTATCAAGCTAAACAATGTCTGTAGAAAAGAATTCAGAACTTTCATCTTATCCCCAAACTATTGAAATAAATGGTTTTGGTGTTTTGTGAGGCCTAAAGTATCTTTCTAAATAACAAATAAAAACAGTCTAAAGTTACTCAAAATTAGAAGTTCTATAACAAATAAAATGGTCCTCAAAAACATTTCAAAAACCTTCAAAAAGCACTAGTGTATATATTTGAATCAAAATTGTGTCTAAAGTTTTCTATTAGCTTTCCATTAAATTTCCCTTTAACTGCTTCAGTCTATTGGGAAGGGAGGAGCATCTTTGTGGTTCATCACTGCTTTCTTTATGCTCCTCCAATACAGTAAGTGAATGTTTCCAAAATGGCAGTACTGTAAACCTACCTTAAGAGAAGAGGAGCTGAGACCTCTTCAGAGGGGTTCTAGTCCGGTCTTCTTATGTCATGCCTCCTGCCACATTGCGACCCAGCAAGAGAATGGTCACTGTGACCAAGTAGATGCTGGTATAATATTCTCCAATTCCCTAGTCCTCAATATTATGAAACAATTAAAACTCTCTTCTTTAGAAATCACTCAGTCCATTGTATTAGGTCATAGCATCAAAATCAAAGTAAGCTATGTTTAGTTTATTTAGACACTGATTCCTTAAAACTAAACATCCTCAAAATTATATCAACTAATTTTGTTGTAAAATATATTAAGGCCAAAATTTTTTAAATCCATTACTGCTGGAAATTTCTAAAATTTTTATCAATCTAATTAACACAAAATAGTTATAACTAGACATAAACAACAACAAAATAGCAAGATATTGATATCCTGACCCATGATTCATTACTTATAAGATAGGTTGCTCTAGGATGTGAGTCTCTTCTTAAATACCATTAATCATACAATTATAACACAAAGTAATCAGTCATGAACTGTAGTATGAAAGAAATCACATCACTGGGTCATTATTCCTTTTGTTCTTGAAAAAATATGAGATTTGTTAGTGTTCAAGCAATTTCTTTAAAATTATCTGAGCAATAAAGAATTAATTAGTGGCACACGTTTTTTAAATATTTACTTGCCTTGATTCCTATTTCCACCATACCTTTTCTGATTATTTCACTATGAATGAAGAGAGGAGGAATAAGAGGAGAAGGGTAAGGCTAGCTTTGGATATAGCTAGTGAAACCTTTGGAAAATAGGAAAAAGGGCTCAGTGTTCATATTATAGACACAGTGATAGTCCACAGTAATGAGTCAGATAATTCAAGGTAAAGCATGTGAAAACATTTTTTGTTTAATTTATTGATTGAAAGAACAGTTAGAAACAGGACATCCCTCCCCTTACCTGACTTTCACCTTTTCGATAGTATCTTAAGAGTTTTATATAAATTTAATTATTTTCTGTACTTTAACCCGATGCCTCCCTCTCTGAAGATGGGAACAAGCATTGCCTCAAAAGCCAATGATGCCATTGTCCCTCCCCTTTCATTCTGCAGAGAAGGACTGTTATCTCTAGGGTGATGCAAGGATAAATGGGCCACCAGCCAGGGACTTCCCAAACTCCTTGCACTCGTCGATAATCTTCCCCAGAGCTGGCTCCTGCCTCTGATGTCATCACTCTTACCTTCCACCAAGCGCACCTTCTTTATGACGCTTCCTGAGCATATTCCAGCCTAAGGGATTTTTGTTTTTCCCATCTACTCAGCATAAAACATAAAGAACTTATCCCCATATCTTAGATCTGGGCTCAGATCTCATTTCTATAGCATTGCTATCACTATCATGATCATAAGAGCCTTCTCCTTACAAGTTGGCACTCACAACTCTACTACTCAGTCTTCACTCCATTATGGTAGCTATGGATGTCCACACTGTTTTAGTCAGCTCTTCCATGTATGCTAATATACTTTCAAAGAAAGCAAGGACTTTTTCATGAACAGGGGTCTTCAGATTTTGGAAGAACACCTAATGAATGGAATGCTCTCTGTAAATAAACATCAACAAAATGAGTTAATGATTTAATGAAAACAATTGAAACTGTAGTCTGAAAGGAACCTCACTACTGATTTTAAATAATGAATTTAGAAAATCTTTCCCATGAAATCAGCATTAAATATGCTTATAGGAAAAATACTACTGTATTATTTTTCAATAACAAAGTCATCTATTCAATAGTGAAACAGTTTCTTAATGTGGAAGTAATTAATATCACAGTTTATACTTTAACACACAGCTATGATGTATTTAATATTTTTTCAATTATTATGTGCCTTTAGGGAATACATAAGCTTTTAAAATTTTTTGATGTTTTTGTTCTTTTTTAAGTTACAAATCTAATAGGCCTAAGCATAAATTATATCTTTATACAATTTTAAAAAATGTGTTAATCTATGCAGTATTTAAAATTATTAGGCACTATACATGAGAAAGGAAAGAAACAAAATCAACATAGACCACGGATCCACAGTAAAACACATTTCCTCTTTGTTTAAAGGGGAAATACCAGTTCAACTAATGAAGTCTCAAGCATGGATCTATACTGTGCTGAATATGCAGGAAGAGTATGGAAAGGGACAGACAAGAGAAAAGGGACAGACGGTCTGCAGCTGAACAAGCTATAGCCACACATTATCTGGTCTAACCCTACAAAAACCACTTGGTGTTTTCTGTTTGAATGTAGAATATCTACAGCCCTCACACCCCAAGTGAAAAGTTCAATCCATTTTAACAGATAAATACAACAACCTGAAAAACAATATAACTTTGGTTCAGTAGAATTCAGCCGTTTACAAAGTGTCACAGGGCTGGCACATGCTACCATCTCACAGGGCACAGAAAAATGTCTTAGATGATGTCATTTATTTTAAACAACTTCAAACTGTACTCAAATCATAAAGATATTAAGGAGCAAACTCTTGGCTGTTTACATATGATGCAGTTCTCTAACAGCGAAGAAAAATTGTCAGAAACAAAAGGTGATGGATACCTTTAAAACTTCCCATTGTTTATATTTGTCTTTAATTAGAATAGCCAAACTATGTGTTATATATAAAGTAATTCACTGGAAATAAACATTCAATATCGCCTCAAAACCATTATAGTTCAAAATCATTCATAAAGATGTGGAGTTTCCCTACGTAAATCAAATTCTCCATTTTATTTCCAGAAATGGTATTGACCTTTCTGGGTCCAAAGATTTGTGTGAGTTATGAAGAGAGGTCTTGTTCTGTCAACATCATAAATCTATCTTAGCCCGGGCCAAGGTCCACACTTAACAGTACTTCAGCTGTGAAATGCTAATTTAAATCCACAGTCCAAGGATTTCCTTAAGCAATGACAGCATGATGTTGAAATGATTGACAATCTCCTAGAAAGCACATTCCCGGTATGGTCATGAAAAGTCCACATGTTCACTGTGAACACAGTAGCCATCTTTGACTTGTTTCAAGGGATGGGAAGAAATCAGGGCCAACGTGACACACTCACTAAAATATGATTTCTAAATCTCAAACACAGTTTGGAGCTATCAATTAATCTGTGGTAATATGATACTTTGTGTCACACTTCCTACATTGGAAAAAATAGTAGATTTGTTTATGCTTTCCTCACTTTGTATTACTGATCTTTTCTTACCTAGGAAAGAAAGGGACAGACAATTTGAGGGTCTAAATTATAGTGCAAATATTTTCTACGAGATAAATTAAAAAAACATGTTGTCCCTAAATGAGGGGTTGGAAGACTAACAAATGAATATGGATTAAATTCCAGTAGAGAAGACTATATACTTTGTAATGCACTTTGAAGACTAACAATAACAATAGATTAGTTGCCCAATGTTGGAAATATAAGGAAT
Organism: Bramus lutescens; assembly: GCA_001685075.1. Classification (NCBI taxonomy): domain Eukaryota; kingdom Metazoa; phylum Chordata; class Mammalia; order Rodentia; family Cricetidae; genus Bramus; species Bramus lutescens. The sequence goes on from LOEQ01004497.1 coordinate 48,100, forward strand.
TCAAAGTCTATTTAGTATGCACTAGCACTCACCCTGGGCTGAAGATTAACTGATCTGTTTCTAATGTTGCAAAAATGAATCTTAAGTGGATCCTCCAAATTAACATTCTGTAAATCTGTTCAGTAAGCATTTCTCTTGTACCTTTCATCTTTACAAGATTACTCATCTCTTGCAGGGATATGCTGAAGATGAATAAGCCATGTTTGAAAAACAGTAATTGCAAAACATCCTCTTGCTTTCCCTGAACTAAAACACCAAATAGAATGCAACAACACTGTTGAGGATTGTCCCTCAGACTTTGTCAGGAAAGTAACTTGCTGCCAACTTCACAACAAGGAAACAACGGTTCTGTGAGTGACTGCTGACTGCCTTGGAGGCCATGTGGATTCTGTTTGTTTTGTTTTTGACGATGAACGGAATGCTTGCTACAGTTACTAGCTGAAGTTTGAAAAAACAACTGATATATTTTCTCCCTTCTTGAGTGCTGTATGCATCTTAGCTTCCAGTCTAAGAGAAATGTGATATACATACTCCCTTTTCTGGGGAATATGGTACTTACTTTAAGCAATTCTTCACAAAGATATCCTAGCTGGATTCTAGAATCAAATAAAATTCTATCAAAAGTCATACCAGAATAAATTCAACACCTGGAATTCCATCCTACTGCTGACATTTTTCAGAACCTGAGAAGAGGGACTCATGTTTTACAAATGAAAACTCTGGATATTTCTGGAATGTTCTTAACAATATCATAAGATTTTATATTAATATCATAACAAAGAAAACTTTTCTGCATACTTAGAAATGAAGGATAATGTGATTTTCTTATACCCCATCCAGCTCTTATCAGCCTCCACTTGTTTGTAAGGTCACAGCACAATAATGTCCCCTCTACTCTCTCACTTGCCCCTTGACTCTTCTGTCTCCAGGAGACTGGTGCACCTGGCTCATCTTCTGTGAAGAAAAGCTTGAGTCAACCTCATGATTACCTGTAAAATATGAATTAAGTATATTTTATCTCTTTATACACCTGAAAGTTCCACTTTTGTGCCTATAATCACTTTGTATTTTCCTGTAAAGTTCACTGAATAAACGAGATTAGCTGAAAAGGGGGAAGGAGAAAAGGAGCCTCTGCCAGTCAGCAGTAGAGAGTAATCACGATGACCTTTTACAGAAAAGAGTTTATTTTAGGATTTAGACTGGCGCACAGACTTGCATATGGGACTAGAAAGCTAGGCACAGATTGAGAACCAGAAAGGAACAAATATTTAGGATGTCTTCCACACCATCTTGGGCATCATCATTTTTAGAGGTGGCCTTGGACTTTTAATTTTATTACTCTGCGTAACAATGAATAGACTGCATCTATCATGCTGAAGTCAGGCGGTAGACAGCATTGCACCTACTATCTGTGTGCTCTGTGAAAAAAAAATTCTTCAAATCTAAGCAAAATTCCTTAGGAATGTGAAGAGATAAATAAGACATGGGATCAAGGATAAAAACATAAAATATGGATCTTGTTTGAAGGGTAATATGTAGTGGCATTTCATTTGTATTTTAATAAATAAAGCTTGCCTGAAGATCAGAGAGCAAAACAGCCCCAATGGTCAGCCTTACAGACCAGGCAGTTGTAACCCACACCTTTAATCCAAGTAGCCACACCAGTTGCCATAGAAACCGGACGGTGCATGCCTTCAATCCCAGTAGTGTACACCTTTAATTCCAGAACTAGAGAGGACTGTAAAACAGGAGGAGACAGTTCTTAGGCAGTCTCATTCTCATATTCCTGGAGGTAGGATTGCCAGTTTGAACTAACGTAGAGGTAAGAGCCAGTGACTGGCTAATTTTGCTTCTCTGACCTTCAGGTTGAACCCTAATATCTATCCCTGAGGTTTTATCAATTATGCTTCAGTAATATATGCAGGGATCAAGACAAAACCAAACTCTACATGTTCTTTTCAAGTACTGAACCATCACAAATATTGGACTCTGATGTGGGATACTCCTCTGTATGCTATTAATATGCTTTATTACCATTAGTTTAAAAAGGAGCTGCTTTGGCCTATGGCAGGGCAGAATATATTAAGGCAGGATATCCAAGCAAAGATAGAGGAGGAAAGAAGGCAGAGTCAGTCGGACGCCATGTAGCTGCCAAAGGAGAAAAATGCCAGATCATTACTGGTAAGCCACAGCCTCATGACAATACTAACAGATATGTGTTAATTTAAGAAGTAAATGATAGCTGGAAATATGCCTGAGCCATTGGCTAAACAATGTTATTAGTAATACAATTTCTGTGTGATTATTCGGGTCTGGGTGGCCAGGAAACAAATGAGCAGTCTCTGGTTACAGGACTCATAGGTTTGTTAAGTTAAAGGCTACCTGCCCTTTGTACTCTCCATTCTCAGGGACTAAAAGACAAAGAATATTGATTGATTCCCAGCACCAGTGGAAAATAATCATAGCTCTAAAACCTCAATTTCAAGACTCAGTGCGTTTTCTAGTGTACTGGCATGACTAAGTTGTTCTTTTCTGAAATAGAGATCTTCTTGACTCGGGGGTGAATTATATCTATAGTAATCCTCAGTTTTCTCATTCAACAGACCTACACAGTATTTATCAAGAGCCATTCTTTCTTCTGCATTACATGTTATCATGTAAAACCACTCATTTCACACAAAATACACAATTGGAAGGAACCACAGATTGAGAATCAGGATACTTTCAATATCAACAAGTAACTTACAGATAAGGACCAATACTTTCCCCTATGACTGCTTACCCTGCTTTGAGAGTGAAAACATCAGATGGATGACATCTTAGGTTGAATAAATGAGTCTCTCAAACTTGCTTCCAGGTGACTGTGGAGTGCAAACGTGACTGTGTCAGGATGTCTTTCAACAGTCCAGGTGAGTCAAGTTTAAGACTCCCAAGAGCTCATAGAAAAATTACGAAGTCAAAACACACCATCTAGCAAAAGCAATTCAGCAATATTGGAGCTCGAATATGTGTACACACACAGAGACATATCCTATAGTACCAAAGGAGAGAGTGCAGGTCAACTTTCCAAACTATTATCTTTCTACATTTCTCAATATATAAATTGCATAGACTGAAAAACATTAAACCTATAGTCAATATAAAACATGTTGCAAAATGTGTATTATATGGATGCTTAGAATACAGACATAAAGGGCAGCCATGGAGACTGCTCCCTACAGTCAGCTGAGTGACCTTGTGTGCCACACAGACGTTCCTAATTTTGTTACCGCACATAAGGGTGTAGCTTTGCTCAAACATGAACAGTAAGAAGCCTGAATGTTTGAAAACAGCAGTCATGGTTAAACCCCTAAAAATAGGACTTCATAAATCCCTATTTACTAAGCAAATGAGAACTTGCCTTACTCTGCAGAATTTCAGATTTCTTTGCTTTTGTGTTTTTAATTGTCTAAATATTAGAGCAAATTAAGATGATGGGTGTTATGATAAAAATAGTAAGCTTATGTAAGTATGCATTGTTGTGAACTGAAATTGTAGAAAATGTCATAAAAATAACACCATCGCAGTATAGTGCAGTAAGGTATACAGAGGGTACATCAGTGTGTGAAGTAAGCACGGTACAGATTATGTCATTAATCAGGGCAAGGACAGAAGTCTTCCCTAGCAGCTGGCAATGGGTCTCCTCAAACAGAACATTCTAGTCTCATAAAACAGTTATATTTATGGAAGTAGACTAGCAGATGGATGAGTCCAACAGATTTCATACACACAGAGATAGAGGATATTTGTGAAATTTCTTTTTAGGGGGGAAAATCTAAGTACAACTATAAAATATCTATACAGCTATAAATCATTTCTGAAGCAGTATGTATTAAAATTTTATTACAAAATATGTATAAGTTTTATACCTATATAAAAATGTTACACATTGTTTTGTGACACTAATAGAACAAAGCTTTTTTATTTAGGATTTCTCTCCTCAGTCTACATAAACCAAGAAAAAACAGGAATAAATAATTTACACAGAAAAGAACATACCCATAATGGAAACAGTGTGCTTATATTTTTTTAATTTTACACCTGTCTTTATTCTTTTTATGCTGTCTAATAATTTGTTACATTGTACATCTCTACAGATACACGCTCTTTTAAAAGGAAGTTAAAAAAAAAAACAGAGTGATCTGAAGTCTATCTGCTTGAGACATGTAAGTTATTCGTACCACCACTCAGATGTATATGTGGTCTGATGACAAGAAGAGCACACAAACACACATCAGTAGATACACAGACGGAAAGGAGACAGACCACAGTTTTACTTTCTATTCTTTCTTCTGATACTCCTGTCCCATTGGTAACAACAAAAACTATGTTACTAAATCCTTCATCAGAGGTATTTTTTTGATATTTTACCATGTGTCTTCACAGAATATCATTTTGACTTTATGTAGAATTTTCAAGAGCACAGAATAGTAATGCCAAATCCTTGCTGGTTAAAATAGTTAATTAAAACTTTACAGCCTGTGGAGTTTGAGAGATGACTCAGCAGTTAAGACACTGCTAGAGGACCTGGGTTCAGCGCCCACTATCTACATTAGATGGTTCACAACCGACTGTAACTTCGGTTCCAGGGGATCCAATGTCTTCTTTTGATCTCTGTGGGCACTTATGTGTATCCAGATACACAACATATACATAAAATAAACAAATAAATATGTAAAAAAATTAGTTTGTACCTATTGTATATTTCATTCACAATAATGCTTTTAGTATCATGAGCTCAATTAGGTTTTACTTCTCTATATTTATCATGGGAGAAAAGATGATTTCAGCCACCTTTACACACACACACCATATATGCATATATTGTGTAATTCTTTTAAGATTTTTTTTTGCAGACAGTGAATGATAAAAGTATTTCACAGCTAGAAACTGGCCATCTATTATTGTAGTCAAGCAAAGCTTCTAGTGGTGAGATTGGGTCTTTGATTTAGTGGTTTGTCCTGAAGGGGTCCTGCTGAGATTCCCAAACATCCCAGACTTATGCTAGGACAGTTTTCTTCTCTACAAACCTACAGCAGGTCCTCATTGCAGAGGACAACATGCACACAGCTAATTGAACATGGAGAGGTGGAGCTGGTGCCTGCATGAAGCCTTCACACCCAAGTTCTAGATTCTTTGGTGTTGGAAGGTATTCTGCAGGCTACCTAAAGAGAAACCTGAAAACCAGTCCAGCCACAAAATATTTAATTACAATCTGTCCTGCCTGCAGAAGGGGAGCCTACTTCTTCAGAGCCAAGGAGAGCACTACGGGAAACATATTTTGTAGTCTTGTTCATTTTTGATCTGGCAAAGGCCACATCCAGGTACTCAGCTCAGCAGATATATCTATTCTAGATATGAAATATGAAAATGGGCAGATCCCTTGATCATGTTCCTTTTTAAGACCCACACCATCAAAGCATGCTTTGTTTGTTCTTCATGCTACCTGTGAGCACCATGAGGATTTACAGTCATCCTCACATGTTCTCTCTTTAGTGGTATTTTTCATCCTTTATGCAAGTCAAATTATGCTTCAGACTCAAGGAATGTACTTATTTTTATAAGAACAAAGCTCATGTACTCAGAATTTATGGGAAAATGGGTGATAAAAAATCTTAAAACCCTGGTAATGACCATCTAAAAGCACAGTTCGGGCTCTTATCCAATCCAATGAGAAGTATTGCCTAGACTTTATTTCCCAGAAGAGACTAATGTCAATGGTAAGTAAAGCTGCATGCTATGAACCCATATGAACTTTCTAATGTAAAAATCTATAATATGAACATTAAAGTGTAAGTAGCTTGCAAAGCCTTAAAATTATATCAGTCATTTTTTTTCCAATGACAGATCATAAGTAAGTATAGTCAGAAAATAGATACAGGACATAGAAGAGGACTGACTTGACTTTTTATTAACAATCCATTGAAACAAATGAGGTCACAGCCAAGCAAAAAATTGAATATCAATAGGAGTTTTAAATTAAGCACTTGACATGTTGGGCACTAATGTGCACATAAAAAACACTCAAGAAATCTGGGCTCTCAACAGGACATACAATTCAAAACTATCAGATTTGTTGCATGAAAGACTCAAATGGATGTTTCTCAAGTTAAAGATGAATACAACTGAAGCTAATACTGATCCAGTAGCCCCCAAAGTCTAGAATAATTCTAGAGAATTATTACTATTTATAAAAAAGTATTAACTCAAGATGGTCTGCAAATTATTAAAATTTACCCTTTCATTTTGAGTGAAGAACATTAGTATTTTATCATTAGTTTAAGTTCCATGATAGCAATATGGCATAGATATGAGTTGTCTTGCCCTAGTGACTTCCTTTAGGTTGACACACATAGCTTCTCATAAATATAATTTCCACTATTTCATGAAAAGACATGCTTCAACCTTCCAGGGCATCTTGCTTATGTAAACTGGAGTTTTGATTTAGGATGCTCTCACACACTGTTCTTCCAGGATACCTGGGGTACTTCCACAATTACATGACTCAGCACTTATTAAGAGTAGTTTGATGCTGAGAAGGGATAACACAAAGAAAGGAAAAAAGTTTTTGTTAGCTGTTTGTTATTCAGCAAAGAGTGAAAATCCAGACTATATACAGAACTCAGACACTGTAACAACTATAAAATATGTAATTCAATGTGAAAATGTAAGAAAGACCTGAACAGACACTTCTCAGAAGAAAAACAGGACCAATGAAAAATTTTAAATGCTTAGCATAATTAGCTATAGGGCAAATGAAAATAATATAAAATATAATAAAAACATAATATTATAAATAACATAAAATAAAATAAGATCTACTATGAGAATCTTTCTCTTTCCAATCAGACAGAATATCACCTAAAAGCACAACAATAAAATAACTACTTTTGCTAAAGATGTGTAGAAAATGGGATTTTTGACTCATATAGAATGTTAAGAGACATAATATAATCAGCTCAATTTTAAGATCCCTACCAATTAAAAAATAAATTATTTAAACATAGTTGATAGAAATAAAATTAGTAAAGCTATTATGGAGAAAAATCTGGAGCTTCATCAATAAACTAGAAATAGATCTAAGAGATGAGCTCAAAATCACATGATTAGATATATTCCATATACATAAGCACATATGTATGCATGTGTGTGAAATAAGTGAAGTATGTGAAAAATGTCTGCCTGTCCACGTTTATCGTAGTGCTCTTCCTGAAAGCTAAAATATGGAATCAGCTTAGGTTCCCATCAAAAGGTAGACAGTTAAAGATAATAGGCTATATATATACCATGAGATAGTATTCAAATATTAAAGAATAGAATAAGGTAATTACTACACTAAGGTTGAAATTGGAGGCCGTTATGGTAAATGAAGTAAGTGACACACAAATAACAATTACTGCATGTTCTATCATCTGTGCAGATGAGATATATTGACCTGAACATAGACTATGGGTCAAGAGAGATTGGAAAGGAGGAGTGGCATCTATACTTCATTAATGTGTGTTGATAGAAAATAACAATGCTAATAAAAAAAAAATTAAGGTCTCAGTTTGCAGAAGAACCTGGCCCGCAACTCACTAGAGGGCTTAGATGGTTATAAATTCCTGGATATATGACTTCAGTCTTCAAACGGTTATGATTTCAATAATAATTGTCTATACGAAGAAAAGAAAACTTAAAACATTTTTCTTTTTAAAAATCACAATTGAAATGAAATGTAGCTCTTCCCTCCCTCCCTCCCTCCCTTCTTTCTTTTTTTTTCTTTTTGTTTTCATTATAGGTCTCTCTGTAGCCCTGTTTATTCTGGAACTGACTAGATCAGGCTACATTGAGCTCACAGAGATCCACTTGCACATGATTCCTAAGTGCTGGGATTAAAAACATGCACCACTTCAGTCAGCCTAAATGAGTTATCAATAGAACATGCTTCCTTTTGCATCTACTCTTTCTTAAAATACTATAACAAACTGAAACATCAGAACATGCACTAATTTTAAAAATGAAATGGACAGAATCATTCACATTCCTGTTTCCATAGGGAAACTAATGAAGTTTTCTGTTCTCAATATAAATGTTTGTTTTGAATGTGTAAAAATAGGTTAATGAAAATGGTGTAGTTCTGTCTTCCAATATTTGAGTATCCAAAATACGTGTGTATGTGTAATCAGATATAAGTAGAAATGTCATATTCACTTGGATATGCTCACCAAATAAATTATCTTTTCTCTGTCATTCATTTTTTGGGGGCTGAATATTGATCAATTTCATTCTATTTCTATTTAACCATTTAGCAACCAACTGAAATAATTTAAATAATATTTTTGTTCCTTTTCTGTAATTTGCCTAATGATAATATTAAAAGTTATAAAGTCTGGTTAACCTTAAAGAAGCAAGGCAGTGAGTACCTGAGTGATGTACTAAGTTTCAAACAACATTCATCACAAAAATAGGGTCTGCCAAGAAACAGGCATATCCAACTGAATGTAGAGGAATGGGGATAATAATATAGTCCTACATTAATTTTAATGTAACTGTTACATTCAAAACGTTATTTCTATCCTCTCTATAACCCTTATTCTTGTATAGTATTTCTCCAGAACTTGATTTATTCATTAAGATGCAAGAATTTAATTTTCTTATATTGATTGATGCTTTGTTGGGCATATTGACAATTTTGGTGGTAATTCAGTCTGTTTTGATTTAAAATTGGTCATTATCCTTGCATATAATGCATAGGAAATTGCTGTGGTTAATCAAGGGAGATGAAGCCACCCATTATATATGCAAGAGTATTACTTAATATCAGAATAACCCATGATTTCAAGCTCTGTATCACCAAATTAACACTGCTCTTTGCAAAGCTTAATTTCTTTGGGTCATCAGTATTGTTATATAGTTGTCAAACACAGACAATGGGTTCCTGACATAGGAGGAAGCTCATCTTCCCTATTTGGGTACGTCAATTAAACAGAAGTCTAGGACAATAGAATCATAATCATATGTGGTAATGTTGATGATTAAAGTATATTTAATAAGTTGATTTTCCTACTTACTTTTTTCAAGTGACAAAATGTCTGGTAAGTGCACAGAATATATGATTATCAAAAACACTAAATTAACTTGGGGTATAAAATCAATATTAAATCAAACAGTAAGGTTTAATTAAAACTTAATTATATTAGCTATAAATTATTAACTATAACTTTAATTACAATTTAAAACTTTACATAACTTTAGAGATGAATAAATATAAAATTCTCTAAGTATAAGGTCATAAGAAACTTTCGAAGGCTGATACAGAGAGGGGACATTGAGGAAGACAGGTAGGGCCTATGTGACTGAGTTCTGCTATACTTCCTAGGGAGGCTCCGTCTCCGGGTAACCAAAGGCCTGTTCACCTGCCTATGTACAGACCTGGCAGTGAGTAGTTGTATTAAGCCTGCCGCACAAAACTATCATAGTGACATCTACGTTTTTATTTTGCAATCCATCATATTTGAAACTGCTGAGCCTTCGCTTGTCACTGAAACAGAATGCCACTCTCTTCCCTGAGGAGTTTACAAGTACAAAGGTGTATCAAATGGGAACACAGAATCACGGATGAAACGTTGACTTTCCCAAAAACAATCTTCACAGGGTAGAACTGACAATATTTTTATGGATGCTTGGGGGAAAATCAAGGATAGATAAAAAGACCTGAGATATGTGGTATTTTCTTTTACCTTGACAGTTGGAAACTGCTTTCAAATGTAAAACATCTTTTCTACTGGATGATAGCTTTAAGAACAGGCTTTGGTGTGAAAGGCATGTTGTCAGAAATACCTATTCTTATCTCTCCAGATTATAGCATAAGTCAACCATGTAGCCTGAGTTATTAAAACAATGGGATTAAGGACTCTCAAACCCATTAGAGTTAGTAATGGAAAATGTTGGAGTGGGAAGTAAGTGCAGAGGGTTTTAACTTAACAGTACAGCAAATGCACTTGAAAATTACCATGACCATTTTTCTTCTGCTGCTACATAAAAACTTGATTTGATCATTCCATGCCTGAAAATTGAAATCATTACATTGGAAACCAAAATAGAAACTTGGAATCTCTGAACAATTCATGTTTGTTTAGTGAAGAACACTGGAGCTCTAAGCATGGCTTCTAGAGCACCAAGCTAGAGTACAATAGAATTACCTGAAAAAGGGGGACATATTATGTTAGTTTTTCTTTTAATATGTGACAAACAGCATGTAATTTCTTTTGTAAAAGGAGTGAAACACCCATTTAGTGGATTGTTCTTTTTCACTATTCAGCTTATTTTTAATAATGTATGACCTGTCTTCCTTTGTCCTATGTTATACCATAGAAACCTGAATAAGTTAGCGTCACTCCAGAGAAGGATTTCTCCTGTTCATAGTTAAGAGGATGTCAGGAACTACGTTTTGCATCTCTTGGCAGCTTTGCTTCCTGCAGTGGGGCTTCCCATGTAGTAGGCACTCAATAATATTTGCTGATTTCATGATTAAATGAAAGGCATCGAAAGTCACTTTTCATGAAAATACAACAATCATCACTAAAAAGTGTATTATGGAATTATTTAACCTTGGGGTTATAAGGCATCTTCCAGGAGGGATCATGAAACTCACATTCAGTTTAAGAATACCATCTACAAATGTAATGCTTGGTCATCTAAATCCCAGCTTTAGGTCAGTGAGTGGGTATTCATTCATCCATTTTTATTCAGACCAATTTGCTATATTTTCTTTGCTTAGTCAAAAATTATTTTCTTGAAATTTGCATCACAGTTGTCTTCGGTCCTTACATAGAAGAAGATTATGGACTTTTGCCCTGAAAACACTTCAAATTTTTAAGACTCCTATAACTGTCTCTCTTAAACATTCTGGGCTTAAGGATCCCTCTCTTCTCACATTTGTATGATTTTCCAATTTCTGAATGTAGGTCTTTTATGATCTCTGGAGCCTTCCCTCTCTTCATCTGAGCTTTCAATTATATTCTACAGATCTAAAACTCAAATCAGAGAAAAGTTAAAACATCATGTGGTCACTTTTAAGGTTCTCCGATTTCTGTTTGAAGTGCATTGTTTGTTTGGCTCATTGCAATTTTATTATGTTATAAAATGTTTATTTACTTTGTTTTATATTTTTATTGCCACTGCTCCCACTCCTGAGGAAATCTGAAGATTATGGACCTGTGGGTTAATTACCAGTTTTTAAATGTTATCCCCAATTCTGCCCTATTTTCATGTTCTAATTCCAGACATGATGTAAGAGACGACACATCATGGATTTTCCTCTATGCGGTAGAGTTTTCTCTTTCTGAGCTCTACTGTGGACATTTGAATCCTTTATCTCCCAGCTTACTCTCTCTATTTGCCAAATTTGTTTCCAGCTAATCTATCATGTTCTAACATTCAGCTTATTTTTCAGATTCTAGTTCTCAGGAAAACTCTTCATCTTTTGCTGTTTTATGAAAATCAGCAATTTTGACAAATATCTAAAAATCCCCTTATCTCATTCAACTTTTAAGTAAGTTTCCACTTTATTCTTGCTGTTTGCAATAAATTGTTCATTTTAATGGAATTTTAAATGAACATTAATTACAGTACATAAAATAATGCAAAGTTGCCTGGTCGTCTGTCTCTCACAGCTGAATTATACTTTATTTCAGAACACAAGTAGAATTCTAGCATCTTCCATTATATGCAGATTTTAGCCTTTTGCGGGAATAAATGCATGTTGTTGCCTGCCCACAGCTGGCCCTCATACCAGGTCATTGCATTATAGGTCTTGAGATTGCTTTTTCACCCTCATGGCCTGATTGTCTCTACAGACCTGATTGCTGTTCTTCCTATACAAATCAGCATGTGTGGTCCATCGTTCTGCCTGATGCTTTCTTCTCAGTCTTGCAGCATTGCTCAAAACAAACTATTTCTATAAGAGAGCAATTCTGAAGTCCAATACATTGGTCTTTTATTTTCTGAATATTAACCAAATTCCTGTCATTTGTGGTTTGTCATCAGCATCTCCCAAGATTTTGATCTGTGACTGCACATTTGCAAAATGGAGTGAGGTGATTAAAAATTTTATCCAATATTTTCTAAATTACAAACATTGTATCAGTCCATTGAATTGACTAAAATATAGGCCACTTTACAAGAGAAGAAGGTTAAGTTATGTGACATGATTGTGAGAGAATCAAAGAATTTATTCTTGAGAAGAATTACTTTTATTGTTGTTTCTAATTGGGAACAACTTCCATTTTTTGCTGGACCTAATAAAAGCAATTGATATTCATTGTAAAATATCCAAAACTAAACACTATAGAAGATTATAAACTACAAAGATTTCAACCAGAATATACTATTTTTATTGTCCAGTCACCTTCAGGAATGGATAGATAAAAGTAGCGAAGGAAATGTTGCTGGAAATCACAGAAGAAAGATAGAAAACCAGCAGAAAAGCAGCACGAACCATGTGGATCTGAAACTACGCACATTGGAGAAAGAGTTACTGAAGAAGTATGACCGCATGTAAAAACAGCACTTCTGCGGGCAGAACGCATGGGACAAGGAAAACATACAACTGTGGTCTTTGAGGTTGGAGGAGTAAAAGTATATACAAGACTCAGAAAGCATAAGGGCAGACAGTGAAGGAGGCGCCTCAAGTATAGCGAAGACTTAGTAAATAAATCCCCTGCATATGGTCCCCACCACATCAGCTTTGGTGATAAATACAACAAAGACATAAGAGACCTTAATGACATTGACTACTAATTATTCTTTTTAATAACTGGGACATTAGGGAAGAGAAAGATAAAGCAGAACTATAAAATCATTCTTTTTTTAGTTTTAATTGTGATGAGGCTTGGGCACATTCAGAAACTAAAGGCTAATGATATTACGAGGCAAACTAGCAAGACAGTATTGTGCTAACAAAATAAGGTCTCTAGTTTGTTATAGGGGTGTAACTATTCCTAGGTTTTTATTTATCCTTGTTTCAGAACCAGAATACAATAAACTAAGAAATCCACCAAGCCATTTTCAGAAAATTTAGAATTAAGGATGGGCTTCATCTTCCTTGTGCCAACATTAGTACCAAGCCCTATCAATCTGCCTGAATACTGAGAGCAGGAACAAAACATGGCCGTTTGGGTAAGTAACTACGGCAACTTTCCATCTTTCAGGTAAAGACGATTGTCATGGAATTTCCTTTCACTGTTTAGGAACAAATTCTAATGCACTTTAGGGTAATGAGAATGGAAAACAAGCAGACACTTGTGCAGACATTTGTGGCAAAAAATTAATGAAATACATGTTTTTGAAATTACATGTGAGCGTTTTTTTTTGTGTATGTATGTTTGTCTAATTTTTCAAGGTCTGATAATAACTTTGAAGGTCTCCTTTTTATCTTTAGTCTTTAAAATATGCCATTAAATGAAAGAGAATTGCATCATTTTCTCTCCTAGCACCTGCAAGATAACCTCCCTCAAACCCATCCCATCCTTCTGCTCTCAAATTGATAGCTTCTTTTCATTGACTATTATTTTATATAACTAAATATATGTGTGCATTTATATATGTAACTATATATGTTTATACATATAATATATATACACAGATGTGTGTAAATATGTGTGTATGTACATGTACAAATACATATAAATACAATACAAGTCCATTTATCGCTGCTTGTGCGAATGTGGTTTCAGGGCTGACCATTCTGCATTGAGCAACCAATAGACTCCTCCTTGGGGGGTAATTATCCTTCTTCCAGAAGCCATTATTTTCTTATAGTTCTTTGTTTAAGGATGTGACCTCACAAAATTATCCCCTTCCATGATAACATGCTCATTGATACTGGCATTGTTCCATTCTTGTTTATGAAGCTATTTCTAAGAGAGATGGCTTCACAACAGACTTCCCAGTATCCTGGCTACTAACAGTCCTTCCATCCCTTCTTTCACCAAGTTTCCTAAACCTTAGATGTAGATGTGTGTTGTTATGGCTGGGCTTGCCATGATCTGTTGCTTTTGGCATTGTGTCAAATTGTAGTTTTCTGAGATGATCTCCTTTTACTATAAAGACAGGCTTCTTTGATAAGGGTTTGTAGGTATACTTACTTGTGGGTACAAGGATGAGATTTAGAATGGACAAGGAATTTTGAATTATACCTTATGTTTTTACCAGACACAGAAGCAGATGCTGTCACCAAGTACTGCATAAGTCTTGGAAATCTGTTCTTGGCATTTTTCTCAGTCTTTTTTAATTCTCTGGCCAAAAGATAATTTAGCATATTCTACATCCTGCTAACTAACTTTTTTCCCTTCCTTCCTTCCTTCCTTCCTTCCTTCCTTCCTTCCTTCCTTC
>LOEQ01004497.1:62524-89046 GCA_001685075.1 Bramus lutescens
TTCCTTCCTTCCTTCCTTCCTTCCTTCCTTCCTTCCTTCCTTCCTTTCTCTCTTGATTTACTTACTTATTTTAGGTGTATAAGTATTTTGCCTACCTGTATTTCCATATACCACATGTGTACATGGTACCACAATAGGTGAGAAGAAGGGGACAGATACCCCTGGAATTAGAGTTCCACATGGCTCTATGCCATGATATTGGATCTGGGAAACAAAGGCAGTTACCCTGGAAAAGCAACAAATGCTCTTAACCACTGAGCAATCTGTCCACTCTCTCTTCTATTTCCTTTGTTTGATCTTCAGAAGAGCATATTGTGCTTTTTGTAGAAAACTTGATATAACAAGACACCAAATTTGAGCACTTTGGTCACACTTTTTTTTCTCTTCATTTAAAGCCTTCTTACAAAATATTGGTGGACAGCATCCTCTTTGGAGAGACTATAAAGTTTGTAGATTACGTTGCTTCCTTTGAGCCCTCACCCCTGAAGCGCAGTACTTCCTGGCAGTCCAAGAATACCTTTATCCTTTGGCATTAACCAATTTAAAGATAGTCAGCTTGCTACCCAAAATGCACCCCAGAATTTAAATGAAATTGAAAATTTTGAGTTAAAGGAAGCGCCCTTTCTCCAGTTCTCCTTGGTCTCTAGCAAGAATGTTTCTTACTCCATAGCAGGTAAACTCTGCCTTGACTCAAGACACGGCTTCATGTGATAACTTTGTTTACTATTCTAACCACTGATTCAGAGCACACTACACTTCTACTCTTCAACAGGAACAGTAGCTGCAACTTCTGTGGCCATACTGTTCTCAGAAAACAGAGATTTTCCTTTTGTTGTCCATTTACTGGAATTCTGACAGCCAGTGGCTGTGAAGAAGATATTCAGCCTCTTCTTGACACAGTTGATGGCCTAGGAGCTGCCGTCAAAAAGAAAATGTAGCTTGCTTTAAAGAAACTGTTTAATAAAACAATATTGGTTATTTTGACTTTTAAAAACTATTTCTGGGGACTAAAGATGGCTCAGCGGTTATGAACACTGGCTGCTCTTCCAGATGTTCTGAGTTCAATTCTCAGCAACCATATGGTAGCTCACAACCATCTGTAATGAGATCTAGAGCACTCTTCAGGTTTGTAGGTCGGCATATAGGCAGAAAACTGTATACAAAATAAATAATTCTTTAAAAAACTACTTCTGTATTTAAGATTATGGTACATTATTTGATTATCACTTCCACTTTTGCCATCCAAACACTGCGTACACTCCTCCTTGTTCTCTTTCAAATTCATATCCTTTTTAAAGTTAATTATTCATATATATACATATATATGTATATATAACCTACAGAGACTGGATAATGTTACTTACATGCTGTTTTCATGGCTGGTCTTTTGGTATTGGGTAACCAATTTGTGTGCATTTCCCTGGGAAAGAATATTCCTCCACATTCAGCATTACTTAAATGCCATTGATTTTCTACAAATATACTGGGTTTCTAGACCAACTTGATTTAACATACCCTAATATTTAATATACCCTAAGTTTCAATTGCTTAGGTAATATTTTCAATACATTTGATTTTTTAAATGGTCCATATACTACAGAGAACGGGACCTAAACCCCCATTCTTAGCTAAAGATATATATTCCAAGAAACCATTTCATGAACTTTTCCAGCGTAGAGCCAGATATCATTAACCCTAAAACGCTGAGACCTTTCCTAAGAAGCATCTGCCTGTGCAGCTCACAGGTGGTAATTTTAATATGAGAAAATTTGCAGAGACATTTACTAAAAGCCTTCTTCCGGAGAAAAGTCTGCCATGACCCTGTCCTTGTAGATTTATAGCAAAAATTTTGTTTAGTAATGTTTAACAAATATATTTTTAGCAAAGTGAATGCTAAAGTGGTCTCATTTCATTTTCCAAATTCTTTTTAAATGTTATTTAATTTCTTTTAAGTGTGTAGGTGCATGTGTGCATGCATGTGCGCATATACACACACACATACATACACACACACTCACATACATTATGGTGCCTGTGTGCAGGCCACATGATAGGTCATGAAATTCCATCTTTCTTTCCATAGTGGTTCCCGGGACTAAACTTGAGTCATCAAGTTTGCTGGCAAAGGCTTTTAATTGCTGGGCCATCTAGCAGTCCCCATTGGTCCCTATTTTTGGTAGCCCCTAGCAGAGTTTGCTCCTGACTTCTGGAATGCTTGGTTGTATTTTTAGAATCTTTCGTTTATTACTAGAACTGTACTAACTTGGGAAACTTGTCTGACAGTGACTATGTCTCTTTATACATGCCGTTGACAGTGACTATCTAAATTCAAAGTCTTACCACTCAAAGCAATGGCATGCATGGTTTCTACATATTTATATAGTCTCAAGCACTTTTCATCATCAGTGTTCTTTTGGTCTTCTTAGAAACTATACAAATTGTGATTTCATGAATCTGTATTTTTTTTCTTTTTAAAAATACAAAGGGACAACAACCACAAAGACAAGATAGGCAGAATAAAGCGAGGGCCAATTTTCTTTTAGGGGTCACCTTATCTAAAATAAAAAATTAATGAGCTCACATAATATACATTCCATTAACTTGACAGGCTAAAATTAATTTTCAAAAGAAGATAAAGATGTCTGGAAATTAACATTACACTTCAGACTAAAGATATGACACTGGATATAGCACCTCCTGTTCGGCAAGACTTCAAACAGCACACTATAAATGAGAATGGATGTTGCAAGCTCACAAATGTCAATGGTGCACATTGTCCTTCAAGAGCCAGTGCTATCCAGGATAAAATACTAAAGTGGAAGAGGAAGTATTGGACTATTTTACGTAGCCACTAGATAAATACAATCTATCTAGATATGAAGCATCTTAACCTATTAGCCCTTCAGTCTTTTCTTGATAAAACAGCAAAACTCTAGCACACAGACTTGTTAAGATTAAAAGTGGATTCACATGAAATCTTGCCATTGGTGACATTAGGAGAACATTGTCACTGATGTCATTCTAAAACTTCAGACCAAGCAGTATTAGTTCATGCTAATTGAGATTTCCCCCTTTGACTTGAGACTTGTACAGACATATCAAATGTGGCCTGCAACATGGAATGCATTTGCCTTTTACAATTAAGGACAGAATCACATCTTCTTTATGTCATGCATCCCGACTGACATCTCCACAATCTACATTTGAAGTTAAATATATTAGGTGGCTCCAGGCATAGTAAGCATTTATATTTAGAAATATGCTTAGAGAGATAGAAACTTTAAATGATTTAAGGAAGAAAAAAAAAACAAAAAATGAGTATTAACAAAACAAAATTACAGAATATTTATCTCTGCAGAGATTGAGTGGAAATACAATATTCTGATTCTCTAACACCATGATCCTGAGAAGAACTACAAAAAATCTAACTCTGCACCTTCCCTATGTAAACATTGCTGTCTAACTGCACAATTTTCAACTTTTTATCTTATATGATGTTAATAAGTATTATAGTTGTTAGTATTCAATATTATATCATATTCACTTATATTAATTGGCATTGTAAATGGGCCTCCCTTCTTACATCTTACAACTAGACAGTTTATGACTTGGCCTTTTTTTCTCTCTTACCTTCATGTTTGTCTTCCCACCAAACAACTGTGCCAAAACACTTGGACTTCCTCTAGAAGTTAACTGTATTTTTTAAATTTATATTCTTAGACTTAATCTTTAATGACTTTAACCTCCATCCTCATTAGTATCTGGAGATCCTTAGCTTCAAGAATTCTTCACCCCTCTTCTAACACAGTATTTTCAGCTACTAATGGAGCCAAAGCTTCTTCAGTTTATTACCATTATATGATAGTCACCTCCTTGCAACATCCGTAACTTAATCGATGTTACTGCTGATGCTGTATGGCAGCTGGACTTTTACCCAGTACTTGCAAGACAATATATTTCTTCGTGTAGGTTAAAAAAATATTTATTAATGTATGCTACAATAGAAACACATGATTTCATTTTTATTAATTGTCTCATTTAGCTGAGAGTTTATCCTACCTTCTATTTGAGTGGAGGTTTCTTGGAATCCTATGTTGTCAAGGATGCTGCTGTGTGGTCGTCTGATCTACTTTCATAGGAACATTTGCCTCTTTGGCTCCATCCTATGGTTACAATTTCAGTATCATACCTCCGTCATGACTACAGCACGAGTACATCCTATGAGGGCCTGTAACACTCATGTAAGTCTTCCTATCGAGAAGTCGGCATGATTTTAACACGGTTGAACACAAACATTGAATTCTGCTTCCCTTTTCCTGGTTTACCCTACATGAAATTACTAAATCAGTCTCTGAAACCAGAAAAATTGGTATACAATGATTAAGTTCCCATCATCTCTCCCAAACACAAGGCTTGTGAAGGCACAGAAATAAGCTAAGAAAAATCAGGGTGTTAGATAAAGAGAAAATAGAGCCTGAGAAGGAAGTAGCAGTTGAGAATGGCACATCCCAGTGCTATAACAGGATCTGAGCCAGATCATATGGATATATTCCAGTCTCCCTTCTCCCATTCTCGCCATATCTTACTCCTTTCTCTCCAGCTTGCAGCACTGCAAAAGTCCCGTTAGTTGACTTTTAGTACATGTTCTAGGATTAACCATTCACTAGCTGTTACTTGAAAAAGACATATTTGAGAATAAAGGGATCATGAAATTCAACTAGCACCAGGTCAGATGTTTGAAGAAGGTTATGGTTGCTAATTGTCAAAAGAGAATCCAGAATAACCTCTGGACATGCTTATTGAGGATTGTCTTCTTTATGTTTCTAGATGTGTACGTACATGCATATGTAAGTGTGCACTGTGTGTGTGGGGGTGTGCCGGTGCATGTGTGCTTGTGTGTATGTCCGTGCAAGTCACAGGTGTGTGAGTGCTCATGGAAGCCAGAAGAAAGTCTTGATCACCTGGAGCTGTCATAATTGTTGCAAATGGTTGTGAGCCTCCTGATGTGAGTGAGACAATCAAACGTAGAATTTTTTTCAAAGGGAATGGAGCCATCAACTACAGAGTCATTTCTTCATTTCAGTTTTCTACTGATTACATAAATGAATATGGTAAGAACTACATTAATCCTAGTGGATGATTTAATCCTAATACATGGACTTGTGTTTGCGAGAGATGATGGTAATTGTTTGTGGGATCATTCCCTGGACATGGCTACTAGACAGCATAAAATGGGGAAAGCAAGTTAAGCACTAGTATGAATTAATTATTTATTCTCTGTTCCTGATTTTGAATGTGATAATATCAGCTATTTTTATACCACAGTCACACTGGCTTGCCAGCCATGGTGAGAATGTTTCTTAAATGTGAGCTAAACTATTTCTGCTTTAACTTGCTTTTACAAGGGAATATTATCACAGCAACAGGAAAATAAGAAAACTGTCAATATATTAGGATGTAAACAATGTGAGATTCCCCTCTGTATGCTGTGAATATGTTTTATCACTATTGGTTGACAAATAAGTTACTTTGGCCTATGACAACAGAATAGTACTAGATGGGAAAACTAAACTAAATGCAGGGAGAAAAAAAGCAGAGTCAAAGAGATGCCACGTATCTGTAAAAAAATAAAAATAAAAAAATTAAAAGAGGTAACCATGAACCTCATCATAAAATATAAAATAATAAAAATGGGTTGATTTAAGATGTAAAAGTTAGTTAATAAAAAACCTGAGCTAATAGGCCAGTGTTGCAATTAATATAGTTTCTGTGTATTATTTGGATCTTAGTGGCTGGAAACAAAACACAGTCTCCATTTACATGTATACAATTCCACTCATGCTCTCCACATCTATTTACATAGAATGGATACTCGATATATGTATGTATGTATATATTATATATATCTCAATATATGTAGAAAATAATCTGAAATCTACTCTATTGTCATGACTATGTAACTGTAATTGGTAGTTCTAGGTATTGAAGCCAGGTCTCACATACAATAAGCAAGTGCCCTATTACCTAATTTCATCTTCACTCCCTTTTTGCTTTGTATTTTGAGAAAAAAAATCTCAGTTGCTATTCTGACATTAACTTGATCTTGTAGCTCAGAAAAGTTCTCCCTCCTCTTGTGAGCTCTTACCTCAGCCTTCCAGAAGACTGAGATAATAGGCCTGTATCACCAGGCCTCGCTATTTGCACATATTACATCCAGAGCTCAGTATAGAACAGGCTATATAATTCTGCCTCTATGCCTATATTTTAAGTAGCATTAGTTATTACTGGATTGTCTATTATAAAAAAAGGACTAAAAGGGTTCAGCTCCTTTATTTCATGGAAAACACAACCAAACCTGTCTCACCTATCATAGGAGGGTTCTTCATACTTACAGGAGATCTTTATTTAAGCATTGCTAACCTTTCTGAACACAGCAACTGGGTCTCTGTGTCCTGGATAGATAAGATGTGTGAAGGAAAGAGTGAGTTGGTACTGTAAAGAAGAGGCTTTAAAATGATGAAAAGTGTTGCTGTTCTGATTGACTTATAGTGCAGCCTTCTTGATTCCATATCTTTCAGAGTAGAGGTGTGTGGGCAAAGCTGCAAGCCTTCAATAATTGAGCAAGTAATAATAAAAAGTCTGCCTTTAGATTAAGCTGCTTCATTATTAACCAGTACATTAGCCACATGGACAAGGCTCCCTTGGTAAGAGCAATGGCTCTCTGCACCAAACCTGTGGACTTTTGATAAAATACTGGTACACCGAAAGCAGAAAGGTTAGAAACTCTGAAAGAAAGAACGTGTGATAGAACCTGTGAGGGCTGCACTCAAACATGTATGAAAATGGTCCCTGGACACTTCAAGATTCTGTACTGAGAAAACAAGAGGCTCAACTGATTTCTTACTGACTAATTTGGGAGGCTGAGGGGAAAATCACTCCTCTTTTGCCGTGTCAGTCCTAGAAGGACACAGTCAAATGGTAGAAAACACAGATTGAGAGTCAAAATTAGAAACTGGACTGAAACCATGTTTATCTCTGCACAGTTTATTTATCATTATTAGAATTGCGAAGAGTTTGACATTCATTCAGTCTAGTATTAGAATGCATGTCTAGAAAAATAAAATGAAAAGCAGTCGAGTGAGTTTGATTCATGCCACTTACACAGGGTGTTTCGTGAGCAAGATGCTCTAAAAATGGCACACACATACTCCTGAAGATGCACAAATAGAAGCAGAAATCAGCCTGCTGTACCTAAGCCTGGGCATCATTTGGTTCTGCTGTGGCTGTTCAGAAAGGGATTTTCTTCTTAGAGTGTATTCTTTGTTCTTCAAGGAGCTGCTTCATTTTCCTCCCTTGAGCATTCAAACGTAAGTCAGTTACTTAGTTTTTTGAGGTTAACTACTAATTTTGGAACATTAAGTAAAATCCAAAGTTTAAATGCAATGGAAGTAATGTCATGTCCTACATTAGCAGTCAGTGGAAAGGGCTGGTTTCCTTAAAGAAGGGGAAAGAATGTGTCGTTGTTGTGATGTCTTTGCTGTTTCCTCCAAAACGCCAGGCAAAGCTCACTAGCCCTGTGTTAGAATAAAGTACAATAAGTGGTTCTGACTTGTTTGTGGGGAGTGAAACTCAATATAGTAATAGACTGAGAGCCATTGAGAGAAATGATCCTAGGAGCAGTGGCATCGCATACACCTAGCTGAGACAGAAAGAGGGAAAGGGGCATATGGAAAGCAAATAGGGGAAACATGCAGAGTGAGATTTTTCATCTTAAATTTCCTACGCAATAGTTGCAAAGTCAATGAGCTTCATAACAAAGCCACTGAATCAATTAAGCTTTCAGCCACAGAAATGGCGCATAACCCATCACACCAAACCCAACGGTCTAAAGCATCAGTTCTTTATCTCGTGTTCAGGTATTCATTCAGCTGGGCTGGGAACTGACTGAGTTAAGATGCTTTCAGCTAATCTTGCCTGCTATATGGCTTCTTCAAAGTTCCCAATTTTCTTGGAATGACAAGCTCACCTAGCAGAGACAGTGGCAAGTACAGAGTTCATGGCCAATCACACAATGAAAGCTATGGATGTACCCACGTCTCTGAATGTTCCAATGATGCATGTAGATAGTGTGGCTCTGTGCAAATTAAGAAATGTTTTCTCTCTCAAGCTTGCAGAAATGCAAATGGTGTTGATGAAGGACAAAGACAACCGACTGAGTCCAGTAACTTAATTATCACAGGGACTTAGGCAAATGGAAATTAACAAAAGAAATATGAACAGATGCACTATTAAATACACAACATATGTTGTTCTTCAGCCGGTAGTTTTGCATTCTTGAAGTATATCTACACACCCATGCATTACATGTACAAACGTAATGTGAATATCAGTACAATAGAATAAAGCTAATGACTAGCTCTGCTTTCAGCCTGTTCTGAAGGAGGAGTTCCATGTGGTTTTACGCTGCTGGAACCAAGAAGATTCAAGCATTTTGTCACTGAGTGTGAGTTCGCAAGTACCCTACTCAGTACTTATTTACATTACTCAAAATTCCACCAATTTTGAATGCTAAAATTAAGAGGCAGAATATATAAATATAACTTTAAGAAATTGAGAATTTAGTAAAGTGAAATATTTCTAACAAGACAATGAGGAGCTACTAAGATAAGAACCTATTTATAAAAAGTGACTATCTAGTCAATAAATTACCAACAATATTGACAGCTCATTATGAAGAGTTCATATAGCCTTACAAAAAAAATTGTCAAAATTCCAAGAATATTTTATCTTGTCCAAATGTTAGTTACATAGCAGCAGTAGACACCTTTTTTTGCCATCTGTTAGGAAATAAAATGTGGCACTAATTCTAAGCAAGTAATTCAGTATTATAGATCATTCCACAAAGAATGGACAATCCATGAAGAAGAAATAAGTGGAATAGAGGTCATGCAAGTGTAGCAGAATTCAAGAACTGTGGAATCTAGAAAAGGAAGTTCCTTTAAACGTGCAACAATCACACAATATACCAGCTGTTGATGCAGGGGAGTCATAATACTGCGGAATTGAGGAATTAATCTGAATAGGCAACCTGGGGACTACTATCACCTTCTTTACCTCCTCTATTTCAGAGAAATTTAAAAATACTAAAAAGGCTGGTTAAAGTAGTAAAATTTGTCATGCTACTGTTTAAATTCCTCAGAGACAGATGGCTAATTAGGCTAAACCAACCTTTGTTTACACTGGAACTGATTCATTGATCTTATGCCAAAAAATATGATCTAAACTCCCCTCACTACTTCAGATTGCACATTAATTCCAGGATTGCTAAGTTTCAAAAGAACAAGAGTATGATTTCAACAGTTTCTTTAGGACTGAAACAAGTGAACGGATCATATCGGTAAATTTTTAGGAACCAGTCTACCGAAGAACAACATAATGTATAATAAGCATGATCAGCTCAGGTAAATGGATTTTTATCCTCAAATAGTTTTTCTACTACAAGGAAAATAGTGATAAGTGAAAAACAGTGCTACTAGCACTGATGTTAAGACAATAGTGATTTAGATCCTCTATGTTTTATTTTATAATTAAACAGCTCAATTAAATGTTAATCATTTGGGAGAAGTGATAGTTAAACAGTATACTCTTTAGACTCTCTGAATGCACAATTTACTTAAACACAAATATGTTTGCTGGGTATTGGGTTAGTGATGAAATGAACTTAACAAGAAGTTTTTCAGCATCACAATACCTTACTAAATTTTGACAGGTTTACTGTTACATTTTTCTTGTAATCAATAATACCTGGTCAGTAAATTATTCCAATAGTATCATGTGAACGTCTATGATATTAAGTTCATTCCTAAAGTAGCAAATATTATTCAGCACATATTCTATCACATATAATCACAGATCAAGCATGTCAGTCTTACAACCTGAGTAGGCATTCTCATAAATTGTCTTTTTTATTCAGGTGAAAGTTTAATACAAAGAGCCAAGATAGCAAAGTCTCACATGGAAATCCTTAACAGCAGTGTTCCCCACAGTTAAATTGTCTCTAACTCTCCCTGACAGATGCACATGATATTCTTATTACATCCATTGTATAGCAATTTATTTCAAACTTGAAATATTGGTTCATTATGAGAGGCTCCTTAAAACTTAGGAAATACACATTTATAAATTTCAGGAAATAAACAATTCATAAGCACAAAGAAGTTCCTAAAACTTAAGACAACTCACAAGCATCCTCTCCAAATTTATACAAGCAGCAATTATTGCTGAGGTGAGGAGATCCTCAGATTTATTGGAGTTGCCTGTCAGTAACAGAGAGTGATTGTTTTATAGTTGTTTCCGCTGAGATTAAAAATTACAATTTTGGAGGAAAGCACCTCCTTAGAACATGGATGTTTAAAAAGATGTTGAAGCAAAAAGGGCCTATAAGAGGAAGAGAAATATACCATGCAACAAAAAATCTGGTTAAGTCAGAGCACATTTTAAGAGGAGATGATAAATCATTTCACTCTTCTGGGAAGCTCTTTAAGCACAGGAAGAAAAATATTCACAGGCTACAGGAAGTTCGTGAAAGTGACAAAAATCATTAAGCTTGCCCCACCCGATTCTGTAAGTACATATAGTCATAAGGACCATTGAGAGTCATTCTCCAGCAAAGGGACAAACTGAACTGGTTGGAAGAATCAGATCTGCCGCAAGGTTTAGAAGCAGAAAGAGAGCAGTCAAGCTGCCTTGAAGAGGCTCAACCCAGTTGCACTCTGTGGAAAGGATGAACCTGTGGACCTGTGTGTAGGTATTAGGTGCACTTCATTTTATCAGCTCTTGTGAAGTGACACCCATGTTGGGTTGGGCTTCGGTTATGCAACTGTCTGCAAATCATTTCTTTCCCCATAAGTAGCCTCTTACCTATATTCTTGCAATAATCCCAAGACGTTGATGATATCCTTACTTTGATCTGTCACCAGCTCTCTAATGGGGATGAATAGACTTTTTTCACACTTCACAGGGGGAGTGTCACATAGCCGTGATCCACGGATGCAGTTTGTATAACTCATCGGCTCTCTGAATCATCCATATTCCAGTGAGTAACCCCTCACCTAACCTCTTGTAAGTAGCCCTATAAATTCACCAGTCCACTTAGCAGGACTTCAGTGAAATTTATATTTGAACTCTCAGCAATTCCCTCTCTGAGTTGAACGGATGTTTCTTTGTGTTTTGGCAAGGCAAGTTACACAATAACATGTTACTCTGCTTCTGTGCATCATAGGTCTTATCTCATCATGATATAGTATGTGTGTCTGTATTTCTCTTCCTTTACCAATCCTCACCTGTTCTAATTGTAAATCAATTGCATACTTATATAGATACCATCATTTAATGAATATATATGTATATATGTATACATACACATACGGAAAATACATTGGTATTATCTCTGCTTCTACATACACTATAATAAAAAGAAGCATTATATTTCAGGAAAGGGTCACAGTCACTCTGTATGTAGCAGTTGTTTAACAATGTTTAAAGCCTTGAATTCAACCTTGTCTTGGCATTATTTATTGACTACACAAAAATGTGTGAACTAAACAAGTTTCATTCATATCAGTTGTAACTTTTCTTCTATTTGTCATGGTGGAAGCACACTGAAATCTCAATAAATCTCTACTCCTGTGACTGGACTTTTCAAATTGTGTTCTTCAGATTACTGAAAATGCAATCATGTGTCTTATTTGGTTTTGGTTTTGGCTATTGTTTTAATTTTGGGGCTGCCCTGCTATTCACTCTCAGACTAGGCTGGATATACCTACTTCTGCCTCCAGAGTGTTAGGATTAAAGGTGGTGTTATGTTTTAAAATTATACAATTCTTTCTTCTGTTCTCACCACCTGATCATTCAAGGTCCAACCAAGAGTCAGAAATCATGCTATAATTTGAACATACACATACACACACACATATATATATAATGTATATAATGAATTATTAAATAAGGAATGGCTATGTTGTTTTCAACACATTCTAAATAGCATTTATTTGTAATATATGTAAATATTATGACTTATATTTAATATATTGTAACTAATCATATCAAAATATCTTAAAAATATATTTACAAAATATGTTTTGCCAAATGCAAAAATGTACAGAAATGTCTAAGACTGGGGAGAGTTTCTGAGGAAGGAACAACTGGTTCGAGTGGCACTACCTCCTCAAGTCCAGCACCTAGATCCCCCTGAAGCAGGTACGACATAGCTCAATAAAGAGTGGAGAATTGTGCTGTGCTGCCTACATTTGATATCAACTATAGCTGCTACCCAGGTAGGTAGGACACATCCCAAGTGTACACACAATCTGTGATTGGTTCTGGATGAATACAGCCCATTAGAGCCCACTTGTCAGCAGAACAACAGAATACCAGCTGTATATAGCTTCCCACCGGGAAAGACACAGTACACCAGGAACCAGAGTATTTACCCTGGGTGTAAAACTCAAGGAGAATTTTACCAGAAGCTGCATGTCAATATTCTTGCAATAAACACAACAAATAAAATCAAACTATTTCAGAATTGAAAAAAAAAACCTGTCTTCCTTCCTTGCTTTATTGTCCTCTACTAAAAAACTCAATCTCAAGAAAACCTTAAAGATTTTTATTACACTGTAACAGATTTAAAAAAAAAGTCAATTAGGTGGGACATAAAATATTATTCAGTAATCAAAGGAAGTATTTATCTTGAGAAATACCACATATTAGGACATAATCGTTTAAATGTTGGTCCTCCCTAAATGCTTCCTGACAACCAATAAACCTGAAGTATATAGTATATACATAACTTAATGAGAAAACGTTATTTACTAGTTACTGAGAGATTTGGAGCTAAATTGCACCCAGTTTGCTGGTACAGTCTTAGAGGATGAACTTATTTTCAATTGATTCTCATCTATTATCTCATACTCCCATTCAGTACGAATGTTGGGGTGATAATAACCATTTGGAATAGATTACAGATATGGACCGTTTGTACAAATCCACAGACAGATAAATTCCCTCCCAGTGCAGCAGATTTAAGGCTCTTGTATCACCCTGGTGAGTCCACAAGATCTGAACCACATTTCTCATTCAACCCAGAACAATTTCCCCTCAAAGAGTCAGAGGTTTTATCCACTCATTTTCTTTAAATGTCACCTTCTTGATGTGACTTTTCTTAATGACATTGCTTAAAAATTGTAACTCACTGATAAATTTCTCATGACATTTATCAACAACATTCTATATACTGTATATACTATATACTCTATATTTGACTATTTTGGATAGTGTCTGCTATCCAAATATATAATCAAAAGAATTATTTTTTTGGTTTTCAACATTAATGAATATGTATAGAATGACTTTCACTTTGTGTCTAAGGGCAGACTATAGGTTGTTCCTTCTTTAAATACAGGATCTCACTTTACAGCCCCACATGGCCTGGAATTTACTATGCTGGAATTCAGGCTGGCCTTGAATTCAAAGACATTATTCAATCACCTACCTCACCGTCTTCCCATTACTGGAATAAAAGTTTTGCCTCCTTGCCTAGTTGTTTGCTTTAGATGATAATGATTCCAATGCTGCTATAACAAGCAGAGTGTGTGCCTGTGTGAGCGTGAGCGCGCATGCGTACGTGGGTGTGTGGGTGTGTATATCCAGGCAGAGTGAGCTAGGTAAAGTGGATGTGCATCTTGGCTGAAGAGAAAAGCCACTCTACAGCTCCATTGAAATCTGGAGCCAACAGAAGGAAGAGGAATCTACCGTAGTCATTTTTAGAAGTTTCAAAACAGGCAACACAGAGGACTTTGGAGTACATTAGCTTACTCTGTAATTGGGAGCAGTAATTCAAGTTAAGAGCCAGAAAAGCCCCAACACAAAACCAAAATGTTTTGTGAGATAAAATCAGTCTGGAGGGAGACTGTAGACCCTGTTTGTGCCAGGAAGTCATGTGACTCCCCAACAAAAAACACTAGAGACATTCCTTGTTTAGTTTCAAAAATCTACTCTTTCTGAACTGATGCTCAAATTCTTACTGTTCCCAACCCCTTCCTGACAAATAGACCCTCACCCTTGCCTCATGCCCTCTTCAAATTTTCAAATCCTTTATTCTTTCTGCCACAGCAACCCACATGAAGCAAGATTTCAGAAGCAGCATCTATCTACTTGAAACCTTGACTCAACAGTTGAATTATAGTTCTGAAATCTCTTTAGTTGCCATGAAAACATAGATAAATTTCTACTTTGAGTTTTCTTATAGTGTTTAGGTTCCCTGGAAACCACTCTATTGTATTCTTTGTAAAGCTAGACACCATTTCCTTTTAGTCTTCTTCTGGGTGCTGTCTAGTGCCTGTGACTACTCATCTCTTGCCTAGCCAGAATCTATCTCTTCCTAAAAGGGAGAATCACAGAAGGCTCATTTTTCTCCTTAAAAGCGAAAAAAAAGTAGTACCTACAAATCTGTTTTACCACATAAGGTTTACTAGCAGCCAACACTCCCATTCATTATAATCATTTCATATTCTTAAAGGAGAAGTGGGGAGGGAAAATGACAAATGGAAGAAAGAGGAATAAAAGGAGGTGGAGGGGGAAGAAAAGGAGGAGGAGGACAGGGAAGGGGAGAAAGAAGGAGGAGGAGGAGGAGAACGAAAAGGAGAAGAAGAAGAAAAATTATTTTGCTCCAAAGTATTTCATGTTGGGTTAACAGAATGGACTGTGTAGTTTCACAGCGCGCATTGTGTTCCACCATTCTGTGCCTGTACAAACAAAAAGAGCAGTTGGAAGAAAAGAATGTTGTACTGGGAAACAAAAATTTGTTTGTAGAACAGTGGTTGTTTCTGTTTAAAAGTTTGTAAGAGGGATATTCTGCTCACAATGTCTTCTGTTATTATGCCATCAACAGATGCTTGAAAACTCATGTTTATTTCTGTAAAGTCTTTCAATTAAATTGACTTTTCAAGTGATTTTATATTCTGTAAAATCCCTGGGAAACCTAGTTAATTAATCAGTTAACAAACAGTGGAAGGCAAGGTTGCTTAGAGCTGGCCCATTTGACATTCCTTGTGTTCTCTTTATTGACGATTACCATTTGGGGTAAGTTCAGTCAAAATTGTCATTGCCTTCAGATCACACACTACTGTAAACAGGATAGCATTTAATATTATTCCTTGATGGAAAATACAACATTTTTTGCGTGTTAGTATGTCTTTTTTGTTTTTAATTACAGTGACAAATACGTAACAGAAGCAATTTAAAGAAAGAAAGCTTTGCTTTGGCTTAGTAGAGCTAGGGTGAATTCAGGAGGTTCTTGCTGGGCACAATGAATTAGCATAAAAGAATCAGAGATTTGTAGCTAAAAGGGTGGGTCCATAATCATTAAACTGTCCCCAGTGATCTACCTCCAGCAACCATGCTCCTGCCTCACATGCGTCTTTACTAGTCATGACTCTTGTCCCAAGATGCCACACACTAATACCACCAGCAGTCATTGGGAACCAAGTGCTCAAATAGCTGAATCCAAAGAACCCATTATACATTTAAACATATAATAAATTCTAATATATAAAAATTAATGAAATTAGCATCTATCCCCAAGTCATTAAACTATTGGATAAAACTATTGAGATTTATTTTTTTATTGATTTCTATTGAGCTCTATATTTTTTCTCTGCTCCCCTCCATGCCTCTCCTCTCCCCTCTTCACCTCTCCCCCAAGGTCCCCATGCTCCCAATTTACTCAGGAGATCTTGTTTTTCTATTTCCCATGTAGATTAGATCTATGTAAGTCTCTCTTAGTGTCCTCATTGTTGTCTAAGTTCTCTGGGATTGTGGTTTTTAAGCTGTTTTTCTTTGATTTATGTTTTAAAACCACCTATGAGTGAGTACATGTGATAATTGTCTTTCTGTGNAGTCTCTCTTAGTGTCCTCATTGTTGTCTAAGTTCTCTGGGATTGTGGTTTTTAAGCTGTTTTTCTTTGATTTATGTTTTAAAACCACCTATGAGTGAGTACATGTGATAATTGTCTTTCTGTGTCTGGATTACCTCAGTCAAATTAATGTTTTCTAGCTCCATCCATTTTCCTGCACAATTCAGGATGTCGTTATTTTTTTCTGCTGTGTAGTACGCCATTGTGTAAAGGTACCACATTTTCCATATCCATTCTTTGGTTGAGGGGCATTTAGGTTGTTTCCAGGATCTGGCTATGACAAATAATGCTGCTATGAACATAGTTGAGCACATTTCCTTGTGGCATGATTGAGCTTTAAATTAATTTATGAGATGAAGTCTCTAAAGTTTTGAGATAAAAATAATACCTCATTCTTATTTTTGTTTATGTTAAACTAATGTGTAGGCATTAGATAGGAATAATTCAAAGATTTGACATGAATATGATATATTTTATATCCAAAAAGATCCATGAGATCTTGGTAATAAAAAGTAATGTATTATCATGATATAAAAACACAGACTTTATTAAAATAAATATATAAAATAATAGCTGGATTTAAGAAGAATAATTATTTTATAAATGATTAATAAAAAGGAAAAGTTCATTACCTTCTGGGTGATTATGATTTACTACTTTTGCCTTAAGGTATTAAATTGGATGTCAACACTAAGTCTTGAAAAGGGAGACAGGTGGTTTAACTCTAGTTTAAGAAAGATAATGGCCACGGTATGAGCCAAAGCAGAGAATTTAAGGCAATTTCTTAGCAGGGAACACCATCAATTTAATAGT
This sequence comes from Bramus lutescens, assembly GCA_001685075.1. Classification (NCBI taxonomy): domain Eukaryota; kingdom Metazoa; phylum Chordata; class Mammalia; order Rodentia; family Cricetidae; genus Bramus; species Bramus lutescens. The sequence goes on from LOEQ01004497.1 coordinate 79,309, forward strand.
TTTCCTTATGGTTAATAAGTTTAATGACCCTTGCTTAGTTTTCCTGCTCCAAATGAATTTTTTCAGATTGCTCAAAAATATCTTGCATTTACTCATGTACTCTGCTACTGTTGAGGACATAAATCATCTAATCTACTTACCAGAGTCCACAGAAATCTATAAGTCATCAAAAGAGAGATGTTTGAAAGATTTTTATCTAGGAGATTAAGCACTGAACTATCATTCACCAAAGTGAATAGTGCAAAGACTTCATCCACTGAATTTTCTATGAAAGTGCCAGGACATCAGCTGATTATTCATCTCTGTCACAGTCCAAGAGCATATTAACATATGAAAGTTTTAAAGAAAAAATAGTTGCAAGCAAACATGATTAACTTCATTAATCTAGTTGAATCTAATAACTATTACACTCATATTGAAATTTTTAGCCAAACTATATATTATGCCTATGTAATATCTTGAAAAACTGATATTGGCTTGCACATAATTGTGGGATTAAACAGACTCAAAGGAGTTAAATATAGAAAAACCCACACATTAAAAATACAAATGCTAGAAGGTATGTTAAGGAATAAACACAGGGGTTACTACCATCAGTAATAAAATAAGTTACCAGATATTTGTGTTTAAAGCCTTTTGATTTTTGCAAAACCATTAGTAGGATGAATTGCAATTTATCAACTTACTTTCCTAATGTAAAAATATTCAACTTGCATATTTCAAATGTATAGTCATGGGCTAACAATTATGATAAAATATATGCTTCCTAAATTACAGAAGGTTTTTAATTGTCAGAAAGATCCATATGAGGTAGTTAGTGTCTCTATAAATTCAGTCTTGAATGAATGGGTGTGCTACACTTATCAATCACCGCTCTATGATGTCTAAGGCCTCTTCCTAGTAAGACAGTTTCCCACATACAACAAACAGCTATGCTGTTAATTCTTTATGTTTGCTTTGTTGCTACTGATAAAGCTTGGATTATTTATTATACAATGGGTTGGTCAACTGTGGATCCAGCAGCAGGCCCTGAACTTCCAATCAACACACTAATGACCTCTGAAGCTGAGAGTTGTGAGGACTGCTTTTCCACCACACACCAACACTTAGGAGCAAAAACATCACATGAGTGTCTCTAGATGATCTGCAAGGAAGGATACACATAAGATAGTTTAATGGGATATAAGCTATATAAAGAAGTAAAAATACCATGGGAGAGCTGATTCTCTTGGTCACAAAAGATACTACAGGTTCAAATTAGGATTATTTAATAAACATAACTTTATTGCATTTAACCTATTTTGGAAACATAATGGAATGGATATAAAAAACTGAGTATAAAATAACTATATTTTATCTGTGATGACTTATGATTTTAGATTTAGATGAGTAATTATTTTAATTATTTAGCTGTGAAATATCACATTCAATATTTAAATGAAATATCTTTGTCTTGTATTATTATTATAAAAACCTGAAAAATTCTGTGACAAATTTCACAGTCATGAATTGATTTCAAGCCACTACTATTCTTGGTAAATGTTCAAGTACAAGGACAAAAGAGAAAGAGTGATGCCACTTAAAGATGATGATGACCCTCAAGATATATTTAAGTGTCCAATGTAAAAACCTATGAAATAGATTGAAGTGCATACCATATGTAGATCAACATACATCTATTTAAAGGGGAAATCTCTAATTTGTGGTAAAGTCATTCAATAGTTGGCTGAAAAATAAGGTGTTTTCATAGATTAGTAAATATCAAAGCAAGAGCCAGGATTGTGTGAGAGAAGCAAGGCACACACTCCAGTTTGTGAAAACAGGGTATGCTCATGATTTGGAATTCACCAACAGCACACTATTAAACGGTTGCACATACCAACCCCCCAAAAAAACTGTGCAACATGATGTTTAATAATGTATTATTAATAAGAGTGAACCTATATCAACAAATATTTTCCCTAAAATGTATATTAATTATTATATTTTCATAACATTTTAGAACTATGTCACATTTAAAGTGAAAAAGGAAACATCTTAATTCCTCACATTGAGCATTTGGTGCAGACGATGATGATGATGATGATGACAGCAAGGACACGTGTCAGATAAGGAATTGTTGAGGAAAACAAAAGTAGAGAGAGAGGCCATGTATAGGTCTGGTGTCACTATCTGTCAAGTACATCAAAAAGTTTAAAAAGAATATGAGTTCACTTAGATATTTGTCTGGGATCAGTATACTCTAGCTTGTAAACATGCAGTATTTCTAACACATAATGCAGTGCCCGAATATCTTTGGGATGTTTAGACAGTGAAAATATAATCTCAACATTTTGTAGTACTAATATAATGGTGGAGTAGAGAACAATATTTAGATAGGGTAACAAAATTATTACTCAAATGAGATATTGGTGTGTTCAATCAATACACTGAGACTTGGGGTATTATTCAGAAAAGGGGCACATATGGATAACAAAGAAAAATACTTTATGAAGATTACTTTTCATAATAAATTGTAGAACTGGTAGAATTTAATAAACAAAAGCCTTTAACAAGGACAAGAATACAAGCAATAATGGCTAAGTCTTAGAAGACTCAAACATTCATCAACCAGATATGTGAGTTCCTTTGAGTAACATTAATATCTGAATATATGATCTCAAGAAACATAAATTAATGTACATAGACATTTGGAGATGCAGACACACACACACACACACACACACATATATATACATATATATATGTGTGTCTTCATATGAATTTATATATGTATAAAGTCAGATTCAAACTTCTGCTTTAGAATGTAGGTAAGTTATAATATTATTGAAACAAGATACAGCCTGAACTAGATATTATTTGTGAATGGATTCACATTTTCCTCTAGGAAAACAAATACAAATTTCGTATGTATATCAAAGGACTTGTTTTACATAAATATAGACCAAAACAGGAACTCAAGGCAGGAACCTAGAATGAGCTACTGAAGCAGAGACTGTGGATGAATCTTGCTTGCTTGCTCCCAGTTTTGGCCCAGGCCTGCCTTCTTTAGGGATGGTATGCTCCTCAGTGCTTGAGCATTCCTATATCAGCTGGCAATTAAGAACGAACTAAAACATGCTCTTAGGCCCCAAGGATGGAGAAAATTTCTATCGAGGTTCAGTCAGTGTCACATTGCCAAATGAAATTAGTCACCATTGACAAAGCCCAAGGATTCCTGTTTAGTTGTGACAAGGAATCTCTGACGGAGAAGGGTGGTGGAGCACTCCATGCGGCTAAGTGTCTGCATCTTCATATTACTTTAGAACTTTAGGGAGAACTTTTGCACCTCAGTTCTGGAGATGTCCTTTCACGTTTGTCAATGGAACGCTAAAGGATAATGGACTTGAATCTGCTTTTCAAAGCTCCTGAATCATCTTAGGTACATAGCAAATCTTAATGACTAATGTTTAAAGTTTTTACTACTATTTATTTTAATCTGATTTATTTTTTCTGTACTCACAAAGAAACTAAGCAAACTATTTCACAAATATTTACCAATGTGTATTTCAATTTGAGGATTGTTAGTTTAGTTTTTTTAAGTTTTTTATTTTATTACTTTAAAAAATACCAATCCAAATTCCCACTTCCTCCCATCCTCCCACTCCCTCCACACACTCTCCCCTACCCCCACCAATCTTAAAAAAGGGCAAGGCCCCCTGCGCTGTGGAAAGTTCAAGGCCCTCCCTACTACATCTAGGTTGAGCAAGGTATACATCCAGAGAGAATATGATCTCAAAAAGCCAGCACATGTAGTAGAGACAAACCCCAGTACCATTGTCATTGGCCCTTGAGTCTGCCCTAAATTCAATCACATTCAGAAGGACTAGTTTGTTCCCATGCTTGTTCACTCCTAGTCCAGCTGGAGTTGGTGAGCTCCCATTAGCTCAGGCAAATTGTTTCAGTGGGTGAACCCCTCATGGTCCTGACTTCCTTGCTCATATTCTCATTTCTTTTCTTTCTTTCGCTCTTCAACTGGACCTTGGGAGCTCAGTTCAGTGCTCCCATGTGGGTCTCTGCCTCTGTTTCCATCAGTTGCTGGATGACGGTTCTATGGTGATATTTAAGATAATCATCAGTCTGACTACAGGGCAAGGCCAGTTCAGGCACCCTCTCCTCTATTGTTTAGGGTCTTAGCTGGGCTCATCCTTGTGGATTCCTGAGAATTTTTCAAGAGCCAGGTTTCTTGCTAACCCCAAAATGGCTCCCTCAATCAAGGTATCTGTTTCCTTGCTCTCATATCTGTCTTTCCTCTAACTCAACTATCCCATTCCTTCAAGTTCTCTCCTCCTCTTCCCCTTCTCTCCTTCCTTCTACCCTCTGCCCCCATGCTCCCAAATTTTGTCAGGTGATCTTGTTTGCTTCCAATTTCCAGGTGGATCTATATAAGTTTTTCTTTCAGTTCACTTTATTACTTAGCTTCTCTAAGATCATGAATATAGGCTAAATATCCTTTTTATAGCTGGAATCCACTTGTGAGTGAGTACATGCAATATTCATCTTTTTGGGTCTGGGTTACCTCACTAAGGATAGTGTTTTCTAATTCCATCCATTTGCACACACATCCTCCAGCAAAGCCACACATACACCAACAAAGCCAAACCTCCTTATAGTGCCAGTCCCTATCGGCCAAGCATTCAAGCACATAAGTCTACGGGGGTCATTGTTATTCAAACCACCACACATATGGGTTATTTAGAGATGAATAACTTAATACTGATGAGGGGAGTACTGGCCACTGAATGTTACATACCCTTACTATTAACACAACTGACATTATTTCCAAACTCAATTTATACATGATCATTTTGGGAAGAATTCTACATGCATGTGCTATTCTTTATGGCTTTATCATGAGTTAATGAATATTCTATCAATGTGAAAATATGACTAAGGACATTTAAAAATATTGCCAGGAATTTCAAGGGATTAAAGCTTTAGAAATCACTGAAAATAATATATCTAAAAAAATCAAATTCCCTAATTCATCTAGCAATACTTTTGTCTAAAATTAACCAAAATGTAACATCCCTGTAATGTAAATTAGAATCAACATCAAATTATCTGTCTATATGTATCAAGTCCACATAGTCTGAACATTGATAACAGTTAAATGAAGGCTTACGTGCTAGTATGAGAAACAAGTGAGAATACAAACAGTGACCAGGAATTATTACCTCACATGAGTGATAAGGCTTAGGATAAAAACATTTTTAACTTTTTATTTATTCCTTGTATTTCACAACATATATCTTGATCCCATTAATTTCCCTGTTTCTTTATAACTGTCCTCTGCCTTTGCAGCCTACCCCCCAAAATAAAATTTAAAAGGAAAAAAATCAATCTCATTATGGAAGCTGTAGTGTTTCTCAGTGATTCATGCAGTTAAACCCTTTTATCCATATATCTTTACTTGCAAGTGTTAATTGCAAAGAGTCATTGGTCTGGTTCAAGACCTTTTGCTGCTGCTACACTATCAGTACTGGGACTCCTCTTGGTGTATGGACTGAGTGGGACAAGGAAAGCCACCCACACTTGGTGCCAGGTAGACAGGCACTACTAAGGTTAGCAAATACATGGTGTGGTATGGGGGAGAGAGAGAGAGAGAGAGAGAGAGAGAGAGAGAGAGAGAGAGAGGAGAGAGGGAGAATGGCTCATGTCCTCTAGACACAGGTATATCTGAAGAGATGAAAGTGATGAGGGTGGCAATAAAGCCACCCATGACCATGAGATGGTGATGTCTGGGCTGCTACCAGGATCCATGTCTGCATTCAAGGCCCTAATGCAGCCATAATCTGTGTTGATGTCTAAGTTCTCATATGTTTAAAATAATACCTCACTCAGTCTATCAGTTATAACATCACGCAGACATGGAGGACAGAAAACCATTCATGTATTTAAACCAGACAACTAAATAGGCTTAATTTAATAATATTGGTACTTAGTCATAATTAGAAGGAATGTCTTTGTGTTAAATGAAAATGAAATCCTTTTTACCTTACGTAAAACTTTGTCTTTACTTTTGATTCGTCCTTTCTGTTCCTCGCAAGACTCCCAGCAAGCATGTGAGTGCAGGTGTCTAGAAGAGGGTACGGAATGCTCTGGTGCTGGAGTCCCAAGTGGTCGTAAGTGGTCCAGTGAGAGTCCTCTGAAAGTGTGCACCTCCCAAGCCCCAAGAAAGTTCATTTCTATCTCTGGAGTGTGAAAATTTTGTATTTCTTCAACTGCTTATCTGAATCAGCTGAATTGGTCATGTGGTGTTGTTTATCCACTTAAATACTGATTGATTTGCAGATGATGAATCAAAGGAGTTCTAATGAGCCCTGCCTGTAAACACTGGTTCTTACTCACCTACTCTATTGGCTTTGTTAGTATTTTTTGTTTTACTATATTTTTCATCATTATCTGTAAAGGACCTTGGACTTTTGTTTTCCCTGTAAAATGGTTTTGAAGCAACAAGATTATTATCCCAATAGAATTAATTGTGGAGTATTCCTTTTATTATCATTATTATTATTATTATTATTATTATTATTAATTTGGTGGAGTGGTCATAATAGAAAGGGTTCTTAATAATTCTACTTGAAAGTTTGGCATAATCCACCATTGATGAAATATATGTTTGAGCTTTTTGTAGAAAGTTTAAAATAATCTCTTTCATGTAAATGAACTCTCTTTAACTTATACATCTGTTCCAATTTTTCTGCTTCCTTTTGAGATAATTTCCAGTGTTCATCTTTCTAGGGATATGTCTGCTTCACTTAAGTTATCTAATTTGTTAGCATACATTATTCATGGATTTTTTTGGCAGGCAGAATTGTGGGCTTCTAAAATAACAAACCACAATCTACAGAACCTGTATCTTGGCAAAGAAGGCTAACGATGGCAGATGGAATTATATTTGCTAATTGCTTGACCTTAAAATGAGGACAGTCTCCTGGGTGATGGAGACAGAGTGAATGTAACCATTAGGTCCTCAGCTGTGGTGGAAAAATGGAGACAGGACAGAGAAACTGACTTAAGAAAGCTAATTATCCAAGCTTAAATAGGAGTCAACCTTGGATTATTTGGGTGAGTCCAATATAATGAGAAGGGATCATTTCTGAAGAGTGAGAGGCATTATCCTGATGCCAGAGCTGACCCTACCAGATATTTCTGAGTATGAAGGTGGGGGGGGGATGGAAGCAAAGAAAATGGACCTATCTAGAAGAAGGAGAGCAAGGAAGCTTCCACACCCTAAGCTCACACGTTATGAAATGGACACATGCAGGTTTGGAGTAGTGAGTCCCATTTAAGTGTTTTAAATAAAATAAAAGTGAAACATGAATTTCTCTTGCTGGGCCACTAACCTTGCAGTTGTCTGCTACAATAACCAAACAAATCTGCTACAATTATGTACAGATAATAGTCTTTATTTCTATAAAATTTTTAGGGTGCCCACTCTTCATGGTCTGTGTTTAGCATTATAGGACTTTATTTTCTACTTCATCTATTGTGTTAATGGTCTGTTAATTTTTTTTTATACTTCCAAAGAAGCAACTTTTTCTTTTCTTGGCATTTTTATTGTTTTTTTCTATTCTTCATACCATTTATTTTTACCCTAAAATTTATTTTTTCCCTTTTTTATTGTTTTGGGTTTATTCCAGCCATTGTTGTTTGACATGCTGATAATTTTTTTTAAAATATATCTTTTATTGTAGGTATTTGTGCTTTAAAATGATATAGTTACACTTTAAATATTTCCAAGTTAAATCATTCTTATGCTATTTTGAATGCAGAAGTATTTTTCTATATATTCTTTTGTTTGTTAAGTAGAACTTAGTCTCTGTCCAATACCCTTCTAAATGAGCCTCTAATAGCATCCATTTTTATTCATACAGGTGCTGACAATTTCTTCAATTGGTTTATCTTGGAATTTATCAATTTTCCTCAAAATTTAATGCATTAATTTGGCTTGCCAGTACTTAAAATTCTTGGTTAACAATCTTTTTTGTGTGTGTGTGACTTTGAAGCCTATACTCTGTGAGGTCTCACTTTCTCTAGTTCAGTAGACTGAATTCAACAGGGAGTCCTTGGATCTGAGGAAGTACTGGATGGGCAGTGCCTTATAACATTGTATTAAATGTTTACTTTAAAGGCTTCAGTAGCATAGAGCATTGGCTATTCTTCCAGAGAGCCATAGTTTTATTCCCATCACCCATCGACTAACAACCATCTGTAACAACATTTGCAGGGAATCCAATGCCCTCTTCTCATCTCCCTAGGCACTGCAAGTATGTGCATACATACATTCAGGCAACACCCTTACACATAAAATGAAAATAAGATGGAAAAATCACTTTCCATCTTTTGAAAGTTTGGCTGTGCTGTTCTCAGACAGAGTTACCTGGTATTTAAGATATTCAGATTAAGATTTTTTTTAATCAAATCTGATGTGGAGTTCTTTTCTTTAAATATTCTCTTTACTTGTCTGCTCCCTGTAGAGACTACCAATATATGTGTCTTGATAATAGGTAAAGATGCCTCATCTGATAGGCTCTGAGCCTCTGTTAGTTCTTATTTCCATCTCTATTTTCCGAAGTCTGGAAAAAAAATCTCACCTCACCAGTATTTTAATATATGTATTTTAGTGCCTGTACCAGGTCTAATTTATTGAGATGCTTTATTAATGTTTTCATCTTAGCTGTTTCACTTTTGACTCCAAAATTACTACATATTTATATTTTAAAGAATTGTATGTAGAGGATGGAAGGTGGCTTTGCAGTAAAATGTACTTGTTGCTCTAGCAGAGGCCCCAGCTTAAGTTCCCTGCATCCATGTGACAGCTAACAGCCATCGGTAGCTCCAGTTTTGGGGATCTGATGCCTTTTTCAGGACTTTACAGGAACCAGGCATGCATGTGGATCACAGGCATAAATATAAGCAAAATACTTATACACATAAAATAAAAATAATGTGGTGTTTGTTGATAGTCTCTTCTATGTGATGGAGTATGATAGTCAGTCATGATCTTTGAAAGCATTTAAAGTCATTACAGAAAATAGGACCCTTATGATATTGTGTGTGAAGGGTTTTCTAAGTTATACTAACTAGCACACATATGCATGCCCTACATGCAGGCAGCAAAATCTACCAAATAATAAGGACAAAGGGATAGCAGCAGCATTCATTGATGTGGATGTAGGGTGACCAGATGCCTCAGGTTCTTGCTGCCAGTGACTCACCATGAAGATGGTATGCACCCTTGAACTATGAGAAAAATAAACCCCTCCTCCATAAATTGCCTTTATAGGGCATTTTGTCACAGTAACAAGATAAGTAACTCTTAAACATAGTGTCTTTATACTTCCATTTACTTTATTAAGTAAAAATTCCTTTAGTTTAATATGTATTTATAAAAGTTAATATGAAGTCTTTGACTTGGGAGCACACTGAGTTTCATTTCACTCTGGTAGCTTTTCAAACATACATATTCTTTTCTTCTCTTTTGTGGACTGCCTTAAGTAGAAAACTGGACAAGCTAGTTCTTGGAGAAAATCAACAAGATTGACAAACCCCTATCCAAACTAATCAAACGGCAGAGAGAGAATACGCAAATTAATAAGATCAGAAATGAAAGGGGGGACATAACCACAGACACAGAGGAAATTCAGAGAATCATTAGATTTTACTACAAAAGCCTGTGTGCCACAAAATTGG
>LOEQ01004497.1:94972-109560 GCA_001685075.1 Bramus lutescens
TTTGTTATATGTAATTTTATTATGTTAAAGTTAAAGCCTTTCTTTTTTGTTTAATGAGAAAAAGGGAAAATAATGTAGGAGGGTCTTCTTTCTATGTGTTACTTTCATTGGTTAAATAAAGAGGCTGTCATGGCCTTTTGATAGGCCAGCCCTTAGGTGGGTGGAGTAGACCGAACAGAATTCTGGGAGGAAGAAAGATTCAGGAAGAAGCTATAAAGCTCTGACCCGAGATGGATGTAGGTTAGAATCTTCCCGGTAAGCCACCACTTCGTGGTGCTACACAGGTTATTTGAAATGGGTTAATCAAGATGTGAGAATTAGCCAATAAGAGGCTGGCAGTGTTTAAATGAATACAGTTTTCATGTAATTATTCCGGGGCTAAGCTAGTCGTGTGGGATCTGGGCAGGATGAAAAACAGGTCTGCTCGCCTCATCACTACACACCACCATGACCTTTTCTCCATTTACTCAGAATGATTCTATGCCTGCTTGGATAAGGCACAAGGTTAAATATTGTTATATATGCAATCATTTGCCTAGAATCTATCAGTATTTTCTACATATTACATGGTCAACACATATTTATTTATAGTAGAGATACTATTTTAATATCATCTTCTTTCATAATAACAAAGGCACACATGAAAGGAAATCCAAACAGCCCCTTGGTTTTTCAGACATTAAAATAGATGGAACGATAGAAATAGTCATTCTATACACTGTGTTTTTAGCTTTGTTGTTTTAACCCTTCCTACATTTTTTATGTTATCATTTAGAAAATCCATCTACCTTTGCTGATGGTTCAGTCACTGAAATCATTCTTATTACGGAAGTCTGCATGAGTCTCAAATGCTTGTGTGCTAAGTGTTAGTGGGGAGAGGGAGTTCTATTTCAGGTGTTATCGATTTGGCTGTGTTTCTTTCTCTGAACGTCATTCTTCCATCTGACTGTCTGATGATGGGGATATCACAAAACTAGTAGTTTGTATTTCATTCCACAGAAACGTGGGCACAGAAAATTGGTAGGTAGAAAAGAAGAAAAAGGAAGAGAAAGAAAATGCTTGAAAATTATTTTTTGAAGTACAGGCATGCTTTGACTGTGTTTTCTGGGGGGCAGGTGAAAATATCCTCAAATAAACAGAAGTACAGAGGAAAATTAGCTTGTCTTCTACAACCAGTCTGCAAATATTTACCCTAAACATTTTCCAAAGAGATGACAATGCCTACCTGTCAGTCTACCAGATAACTGAGGTGTTAATCATTCTTTTGGAAAGTTTCCAAGAAGCAGGCTAATTTGATTACAGATGTTTTTGTAGAACGTTTGTTTTTAAGCACAGTCATAACAAAAAAAGATACTTTTATCCCTGGGTGTTTTGATAATGAATTCATTCAATTTTCTATTTCTCAGAAAAAAATACATTGGCTTCCTGTTTCATACAGTAGTGAGCACTTGTGATCTTACACTTTCCTTATTAATCTACCATCCCTACATTGCAGCTATTTTCAAATACAGTCTTAGAAGTTTGCATTTCAAATGGATGTAGCAATTTTCCTTTCAGTTACTTTCTTTTATGGACATGAATATGGATACCAAAAATCATCTAACAAAGGCATCTATGGCCCAACCCATTTCTCTATTATGCCTTTCTATTACTCGCAACTATATTTCTATCTGTGATTTTCCTCATGGAGGATACAGACTCAAGTCCAAATTATACAATTAAATATGTTCAGCTTGGTCAGAAATAATATTGAGGCCAAGCATGGTGATATAGGCAATAATTTCAGCACTTGGCAGGTAAAGGCATGAGAATCAGCCACAGACACAGAGCAAGTTTGATCAAAGACAGGGTTAGATGAAAGCATATTTCAAAGAAACAAAAGAAAAAAAAACTTTAAGCTCTACTTTTACATGTTATGGGAAAAGAGATTGTGAGCACAGAGCACTTACCTCAAAGAAGAAGCCAAGAAACAAGTTTAATACTGCATGTGCCTTCCCACTGACTGAAATAAAAATGAATGGTCAAGGCTTTGGGGCTCATGAGACAGACGGAGGCAATGGTGTTCTAATCTTTTAAACTATGATTAGCAACCTAACAATAGCATTAGAATTAGAGACTAGAAAATTTGACCTTTTCATGCTTTATCCTCATCAATGCTGGAACATTCTCAATTGGTAGAGGTTCATGTTCATGAAACTCAGAGTGTGAGGGTGCCGAGAGTCCACAGATATATGTGAAAGATTGATTGGAAAGACAGTAATTTTTTTTTCTTTTCATCATATGTGGTGGGAAATGATGTTTTGAACTTAGTCTTGACACACGGTTGTCATATGAGATATTATAATCACCCTACATCCTCAGAAGACAAATAAAACTTCTTCAAAATAATATTCCAAGATATTTTAAAGTGACTTCTACATTGGAAAAACAGTGAGTCTGTGGAAATGAGAGCCCATCTCTCTATGACCTCTCCACTTCTTACAGCACAGTCATTCAGCTGGCTAAAATAATGCTGGGTTCCTAGTTAAACTTCTCCTCTCTCCAGGTTCATCCATCTTGTATGCCTAGGTAAGATTGTTTTTCTACAAGCATTGCTCTGTCATTTATTCTTCTTTTCATGCCCATGTGAAAGACTGAGGGGAATGTGTCCACTGATTGAGAAGCACTTCCTCAAAGACATAGCAACTGAACAGAACACCTCCCATGTCTGGAAGGTTGGTTTGCCTTATGTCTCAATGTTTCTGAATTTAAGGCCTCAAGTTCTCTTAGTTTCTCTTATTGAGGGACTTCTGCAGAAACCTGAGTTACAGCCCTGATATCGCTTTGGCTGAATTTAGGTGAATAGGCTTACTTATGAGGCTCAGTAGCCTAGGCTCCTGAGCTTAGTTTCTGCCCTAACTCTAGCTTCAGAGTCAGTTCTGTCAAAGGAAGTGCCATACAGTATAGATTATGAAGCCCTGTCTCTCACTAAATTAAATATAAACTCTAGCCACAGGCATTTCAGACTCAACAATATGATCTAATCAAAATATTAGAGCCAATAATTTGTTACCTTTTTCTTTCTCCCCACACAATAGTACCAGTCCACGGCTTCTCATCTCTTAAGTGTACTACATGGAATATTCCAGGAATGACAGGATCTTGTAAGCTTCACCTTCATGTGTCGGTATGTTGTGCATTTTCAACTAGGCATGGTGGTATCCATCCACAATCTTTGAAATCAGGAGACTGAGGCAAGAGGATTCCAAGTTTGGGGACAACAAGTATCCTCTTAAATGTAAGCGTCTATCCACTTAAATGACATTATCCAATTAAGATAATCAAAAGAGAGGGATTGACTTGTTCTGAATCCCTTTTCACCATACAGAAAATCTTGTTTATATTATATATGATGCCATCGATGGAGTGGAAATCATGAATTCCAAGTTCATAGAATCATCGAGATGTCAATCTGAGTGTAAAATGAAAAGTTCCTCTTTCATAATAGATGCCCAGTAAAAGAACACTACATTGTACCACTGAGGTACTTTGGCTACAAACAAACAGCAAACAAACAAATAAATCATTGAGTGGGTAAACATTTTTAAATGCTTTTCTCATTTTTAAGGGTTTTCTGAGATATTCGCCATTTTGTATATTTAATATTATCCTGAAATTTATTCCAAAATAAGGAAAGCCTACATGGTGATAAATGAGCTGACAGTGCCAGCGACACAGACACTTATTGCATGTCATTCTCTCACACCAGCACACACAAATCATACACTATAATGCAGCTTTATTGAGAGGCAAATGCTGCTTTTTATTATCTACAGAACAAATGAGAAACCTAATCTACATTTGAAGATTGGGAACTCATTGTAAAATAAAAGTTTTTTCAGAATAATTATGAATGGTAGAAAGAACATCTGCATCATGATAGGTAGAAGATTTATAGCTCAAAATTTGAAAGCAAAATTTACAAAACTGAGAGGTTGGCACAACCTTAGTACATACCTGATTCTAAATATTCTAGTGGCCCCAGACTTCTCAGGTCAGCAACTGGTATCTATCTGGGCATGGAAAAATATGACACACAGTGTCCCTTGTAAAAATAACTAACTAGGCTTGGTTTTCTAATCTCTTACATAAAGTCTTAGGGCTATAAAAGTTCCTGACACCTCGGCTGATCAATTAGTTGTGACGAAAGTTCATTCTATAGCCACATCTTAAGAAGCACAAGATGAGAAAAAGGATTATGGCATATGAGCAGGCTGTGATGGGGAAAAAGCAGGAGCAACACTGTGTTACAAAACTTGAGACAGTATTCAAAAATTCAATAAGGACAATTTTTGTGCATTTTCTCATTCTCTATGTCTCTTTCTCTCTCCAAGTCTATCTCTAGACTCCCTGTCTCTGGTGTAGGTTTGTGTATGCTATACATGTGTGCTTTCATGTTTATAAGTACACAAGTCCAGAGATGGACATAGACTGCTTCTCTCTACTGCTCCTTACTATACTACCTTGAAAGTGGGCCTCACCACTTCAGCCAGATTGGCTGGCCAGCATGTTTCCAGGGTGTACCAGTCTATATTCTCCAGTGCTAGGACTGCAGCCATTAAAGACGTTTTATGTAGGTACTAGGAATTTTGAACTTCAGCTCCCAAAATTGCAGGACCAATATTGCCTGCCAATCCATTGCCCCAGCCTCTAGAGACAGGATTGTGGCCAGTGTTAAATTTGAAAATCATTTCTTCCTTTTTTTTAATCAACAAACAAGCATGAATACCACCAACATCACATTCTATATCAGACATGGACAATGCAATGAACAAAAGATCTAGTTGTTAGGATGTATGTCTATGTAAGTTTCTGTGCCACCTGGTGCCAAAGTCGTTCAGTACCAATGACATACACAGGGGCTTTCATTAATTATAAACTGCTTGCCCTATTAGCTCATGCTTATTATTAACTTGCTCTTACAACATAAATTAACCCATAATTTTTGTCTGTATTTAGCAACATGGCTCAGTACCTTTTCTCAGAGACGCTTTCTCATCTTGCTTCTTCTGCATATGACTGGTGACTTATTCTTTGCCTTTCCTGTTTCCCGAAATTCATAGTCTGATTGTCCCACCAATACTACCTACCTGACTACTGGCCAATCAGCATTCATTAAATCAATATGAATGAATTATCTTTATAGTGTACAAGAGCATTATCCCACAGCAAATTAGGATACTGAACCCTCAACCCAAGTCTACTACTCACATATATGCATATGTGCATATTTGTGTGTATTTACTGTATAAATTATCTTCATCAAAGGTTTGATTTGGCTTCAACTGTTTATTTAGTATATTCAAGATACCCTTCTCCACATTGTCATATATATATTGCTTACATACAAACCAATAAACCAAGTAAGCTGGATTTTAGGTTATGCACATTTTCATCAAAATTAGTTTACATGTACAACTGAACTATCTACTTTCTAAAAACAGACCAAAGCATCTACTTTTTGAAAGTTAGGATTTACCAAGAACTTAAAGAGAATCCTATGGAAGCATTGGCAGCAAAGGAAAAAAGCTCAGAAAAAAAAGCCTAGCCAATAATAAATGAGACCCTTCTTTTAATCCTAAGGAAACAATATTCCTGGTGATAGCAGACTGGTGCCATTTATGCCTACTGACAAAAAAGATGCAATGTCTTCTAAAGTAGAATTATTCTTTAAAGAATTTTAACACTTTATTTAAAATATC
Organism: Bramus lutescens; assembly: GCA_001685075.1. NCBI lineage: Eukaryota > Metazoa > Chordata > Mammalia > Rodentia > Cricetidae > Bramus > Bramus lutescens. The sequence continues at coordinate 100,714 of LOEQ01004497.1, forward strand.
TATGCTAACAGTGAGCCTGGGCATCAAGAAAGTCAGAAATAAAGTGCACTTTGACATCATAGAAGAATGTCATTTAAGGATAGACAATACCATCTTTGACTTTAACTCAGCAGCTGGAGGAAGCAGTGTTTACTGAAAATTCCTGATTCACCATGCAGTTCTCTGGGGGAGCACATTATGTTTGTATATTTGTACCCAAACAAAATGAGGAACAACTGTCAAAATTCCCAAAATAATGTGTAAACATGTCTGCATTTCAGAAATAAATGATCTAAATAAACAAAAGAAACAGGCCCTTTAGAGTGTCATTTTGTAATTAGCCTGTTTTCAAGGTGTGTGTGTTTGTGCGTGTGATGGTGTGAGTAAGAGGGAGAGATTATGTGTGTGTATGTGTCCCTATCCTTTGTTCCTTTTCAAAGGTCTCTTGCATTCATTAGAGTAAACTGTTGTTTGCATCTCAGTGATAGCTGTATTATTTAAGGTATGTATAAACTTAACTGCTTCCTTGTGGAAAGATGCAATAGTAGTTGTAGAAAAACCTATGTGAATTTATAACAAACAAATGAATTATTTTAACAAAGATATTTTCCAGAAATCCCTGATTATAAAACTTGCTGTCATTCCTGCTTATAGATACTATCTTTCCAGGGAGAGTAAAGGAAGCACCTATCATCCAGAAAATCTGCTTCATTTTCCTTAAAAATTAATAAACATATTTAAAATATATGTGTAAATTTTTGCCAAAGAATTTTAAAGGAAATTCATTGAGTTTTCTTTTTCAGGAATCTAAAATTATTTAGTACTTGTGGGATTAATGGATTCAAGTTTAGAAAAAAGTTGTTTTGTTTTAAAATATTTTTAAAAACATCTACTCTGATATCTGTGGTATTAAATTCATTCTATGATTATTTTTTATCAAATCTGTGCCAAATATTTATCTGGGATAAGTTGAGACATGAAGATTTACATAAATAAAAACACTAAGATGATAATAACTGCTGAAAAAAAGCATTCTTCTCTAAGGATGAACTCTCTGGTAGAGTTTCTAGTCCCCAGTGGCTAGCACTAAGCATGCATAGGTTTGAAAACCAAATATACTGAGCAGGATGTATTCATTTATACATATGTGCATGTATGCTTGTTTGTATGCCTGTGTGTATGTGTGTGAAACAGTAATCGGGGAATAAGTCACGAGTTTGAGGGAGAATTGAGGGACATGGGAGAACCTGTACGGGACAGAGGGTGCAATAAAATGTTGTCAATGCAGTCTTAAGTATAAAATTAAAAAACAAACACCTAAAGTATCTAAAATGAGAGGGTCTAATTTAAATGAAAGGGAAACTTTTACCATTGTATAAAGCTGACCACGGTTGAGGTATAAATGCTTGTCATTGTTCAGCTATCATATGAGGACTCCAGACAAAGCATTTGTCTGGAACTCTTTGGAACTAAATTGTATCTACCTTCCCGCCTATCCCAAGCACACAAGGGACTACTTGATAAGAACTCTGTGGGTCAGGAATAATCGAGAATCTTGCCTTAGAAGATCTTGGGTCCCGAGAATATGTGGGAGGGCTCAGGGTTACACTTTGTTGGATGAGAGTTGTTATGATTTTCCTTGCTGAACCCAGAGATGGCCTCCCCTCCCATTTCATTTCCTTAAGATGCCTGTTCTTACTGAACCAGTCGAGCAGCTTCATTTAGTAAAGGACTCAGTCATATACCTGTTTGACTCTTCTGTTCTTTTCTTCTTATTCCTTTTCTTTTTCTTTCTTTTTTTTTTTAATCTGAGTGACTTGTTTGGAATATATTCCCAGCTAGCTAAAGGGTTGACATTTGAAAATCAAAGTTATCGGGAACAAGGGAAAAAACATTTGGTTGTGCATCCAGGAATGGGTGGAGCTCCGTTAAAAACTGTCAGGTTTTCTAAAACCTTCTCTTACTTGACCTGAAGACCTGTCACAAGCACCTAGGTACTATTCTCCGGCTCTCCTGGCTATACTGTTATTAGCTCGTCCAATAAGGTTCCAGTCCACAGTCGCCACTGCAGAATCCCATTTCCCTTCCCTTTCTGGGCTCTTCAGTACTGCTGGGGCTCTCATAGTGAAGATTATGTTCCAGCCTGTCTGAGTTATGACCCAAGCAAGGTTATTCAGTTAAAAGTTTTCAAATCACGTGTGGATTTTATGGACCTCATGCTGTCTATATAGAAGAAAGTCATCAACCCACTGCTGTTCTGGGGAATTTTAGACCTGTACCAAGTGTATGAGTGTTAAGGATTTTCAGCTTCCCTTACTCCTGTAAGTCAAAGTATTCAACACAGGTTTTTTGAAACACTAATATGAAACAGCCAAGAATGAATCATCTCGACTTAACAAAATGCAATCATTCTGGATTTTGCTTTGGTAACAACAGCATCTAAATATTGACTGCAGCAGTTACTGGGTATAAACTACTAAGTAAATTTCACCAAAAAATAAGCTACCAAAAACAGCATTCCTTCCCCAACACAGAAATATTCTAAATATATCTGTGCAGAAAGTAATGTAGCTCAGATTACTGAGTGTCTACTCTATGGGTCTCATTGATTCCAGTGTCCAAAGGATGGAAACTACCTCAAACAGGATAAGCTTACATGCCCTGGAGAAAATAGTAACAAAAAGGGTTTAAGTAACTGTTGTTAAACCTTTCTATTCTAGTAAAATTGTCATTTTACAAATTCTGGCAAAATTATCTGATATCAGTAGAGCTGACATATTTAAAATTATTACTAGAGTCTAAATAAGTAAACATTGAATCTTCATGTGACAGACTGTAAATGACATTTAACCTTACTGATATAGAATATAATTTTAAGACTTTTATTTAGAATTAAGATTGTTAAGTCTCTAATGGGAAATTTTCTTATCATTTTAGAATCAATTTTCTTCCCTTATGCTTCCACTTTGCATTTTTTAGTCCATGTAAGGATGACTTATGATTAAGCAAAATATTTGAATTTCTTTTTCTTAAACCCCTATATAACAGACAATTGCCAAGAATATAGTTTGTTCAACGTATACTGACAACAGGGTCCCTTTGTTGAGTATAACACCAATACAACTCATTGATCATGAAGAAGCTAAGGTGGTTCCTACATTCAACCTTCACTCCTATGTGCCAGCATTGTTGGTACAAGTAGTGGCTCATTTGACTTAAGGCCCACTTTTGCGATAGAACCCATACTTGAAAATACTTGTGTGACCAAGAGCCAGAGACTATAGATAGCCCAGTGACCTAGGGCAAAGCCAAACAAAATAACAGCAGTGACAAAATGACTGCTAACAATATTGACATTCTGTTATACTCAGATCAACACCTTGTTCAACCTTCCGCTGCGAAAGTTCTGCTGACCAATTGTGAGGGACCGTTTGACCAAAGGGGTGGAGTTAGCAAAGAAAACACGCAACACTGTACTGGGTATTCATGTATCCCATGGCCTTGGACTATCTGGCCCATAGCTACCAGGGCAGAGCAAAGGTTACTCCTTTGGATGGTGGAGTAGCTGGCAGTCTAGGCTTGGGACTTCCTCATTGCCCTTTGGGATTAAGGTTGCTACACCAGCAAAAGAGAGCTGGTCCCCAGTGGGCAGGAATGGCAGAGCAGCTAGTGACAGGAGCCAGATTCTTCATTCGGTCTTTTAATCATGTGCACAAATTTTGAGAATAATAAAAGGTGACACAATCCCCAGATATCATTCTTTCCCCCATCATCAGAGAAGTTTCCTCCTATAGCAGATAGAAGCAAATATAGAGATCTACCCCCTACAACCAGGCATTATGCAGAGAAATGACAGACCTTGGAACATTCAGCCCTAAATGGGATGTCTCTATCTAATCCCTTCCCTCAGGAGTCAAAGAATCACAGAGAAGAGGAAGCACAATGTAAGAGCTGGGGGTGGAGGGGACAGGGAACACCAATAAAACATGGTCCTCTAATGAAAATGATAAATGCTAATATGGACACTGAGACTGAGGCAGTGCTTACAGAGCAGCCTACAGGGGATCCGTACCAATTCTACAGCATATTATGGCTTCCAGTTAAAAGTTTTAAAGGGATTCCTCAATGTGGAAATGAGTGGTCTCTGATTTTTGGGCATTCTCCTGGGCTCTTTTCTTTCTGTTTTTTCTTGACCAATTTCAATGGAATAACTCTTCTTTAATCTTGTTATCCTTTTATTTTGTTATATTTTATTATTATCCTTTAGAAGCCTATTCATTTTGTAATGAATGACAAAATGGGGGTGGATCCAGAAGGATACAGGGGAAACCTTGGCAGAGTAGAGGAGGGGAAAACAGAATCAGGATATCATGTGGGTGGGGGAATCTATTGTCAAAGAAAAAGAGAAAAACTTTTGTGATGATATTCAATAAATCATAAAATCATTTGGAATTAGAGGTATGTCTTCAACTTAGCACGGTGTTTCTACACCTTCATATCTCTGTTTATGCCTATGACAAGCAATGATAATGATATCTACAAAGGCGTCAGAAAATTAAATGACATGTAACATGAGAAGTGACAAAATTTTGCCTGCCTTTCCATCACAAAATTCCAACCAAAGATATATATTCTTTTAAAAATATATAAATATATTAACATGTACATACACATAGAGTTACAACACACATCTTCACTATATATTCTTATGAATATACATATATTACATATATACACACAAATATATATATTATATATATACACACACACACATACAATTTTCTCACATTACATTATGACAGTAATAAGAGCAGGAATACAATAGTGATGGCTATTCTTGGTTGTCAACTTGACATAATTAGAATTCCCTATAATCCAGAAATGGAGGGCATGCTTGTCACTCAGATCTTGAGGCAAGAAGACAGCGTGTCTTTGATAGGGATGGAGGCTGGAAGGCACACCTTTAATCTAGGCTCCACCTTCTAGTGGAAGCCAATGCAAAGACAATGGAAGATGAATGAAGGAAGGGTTCATTTTTTTCCTGCTTGCCCTTGCCTTGTCAGCACATCCATTCCTCTTCAGGATCCCAGCAGATCAGCTGAAACTCCCAGTCTTCTGAGACTGAGCAGACTTGTTCTAGGTTCTTGGACTTTCCATTCATAACTAGCCATTGTTGGATGGCTGCTAATGGNTATATGTATGGAGAGAGAAAGGGAGGGAGGTAAGGGTGGGAAGGAGGAAGGGAGGGATTCATTCCTTAAGTTCTGTTACTCTAGAGAATCCTGCATAACACAATATCTAATAAATTTGACTCTGCCATTTCTATTTTCCTTTTCTCTGCACAGCACATCCTATATTTCTGTATTCTTTTAGAAGGACAATTCCAAGAGAACCCTTCACTAGACAATCCCATCACTTTTCCTTCAGACTTCATTGCCTATAGCTCTTATTATTTCCTATATTTTCTATTCTATTCTATACAACTAAAGATAAAGTTATGTACTTGACCATGAGCAGCAATCCTACTTACATGTACTACTCCTAATATTTCATAAAAATCACAAATATATTTCCAATATACCTACTTAAACTTTACATGAACCACAGAACATCAGATGTCTGGGAACTCTCATAAATAGTAGCCACACATCCTGCTTGAAATGAAAACATTTGGGACCACATCACTTCCTAGAATATAGGCTTAAAAAGAATTATGAAGCTGAAGGCATAGTTTTTAAACTCTTTTTTGAACTCAGTCATTAATAAGAATGGGTCCATGATGAAGTGGTAATAGTCTTAAGTCAAATACTTAACTTTTTGCCGAATTGATTGACAAGGAAACAAATCATCCAGGTATAAATTAAACCAAAGCTCGCCATAGAGAGATCTAACTGGAGCTGAGATAGACTACAGAAGCAGAAGACGTTCATTTCTCATTGGAAAATATAGTGATCCATAGAGACTTTTTAAATAAACTTTTATTTTTAAATGAGACCAGAAAAGCCTGCCTAGCAGCACCATCTCTTAAAAACAACCAATTGGACAACCAGTCTTATAGAAGTATGAGGTTTCTCCACTTGTTTTTCTAAGTAAATGCTCTTTTATATTCTTTTATATTGTGGTTGGTTATTTTTACATTTCCTTATAGTTCAGCACAAAGCAATAATTACAAGCAGAAATCATGGTGATTAAATTTAATTCATTTACCATGGCTTCTCTTTGGGTGTTTGTTTTGAGCAGGTCCCTATGAAATTACTCCAACGACCAACTCTCTGTAACTGATTATTTCTCTAATTTAACACATATTTTTGTAACAAAATTAAATAGCCTGCTTCTCTGCTTCATTATGCATTTCAAAAAGTACTAACGATATCCATTCTATCAAATTATAATGAAAGCATAGACTACTCAATTTCAAACACCGTACTAAACAAGTAAGTCTTATTCTTGGACAGAGATACTAACCCCCACAACAGCACAAATTTATATTTCTTACTCCGGCATTTTTCAAGCAGTTAAGCATACGTTGTTGGATAGATAACCCAGAACAATAAACTTAGAGCTCTTTCTAGCCTAGAACAATAATTTTTGTGAATAATCACATAGTTGCTGAAATAACAAGGTAATGCAAATGTTATTACCATATGAATTCCAGAGTCCCAATGAAGAACTATTTTTTTCACACATAGAGTTCAGTTTCTATTCATCTTTGTATAAGCAGTAGGATACAGCATAAAGAGTCCCATCTGATATATCTACAACACAACTCCTTTACCTTCAGTTTATTATTATATTGGAGAATATCATGGCACAGGAGAAAGACTGTAAGAGGTAGATAAAAAAAGGAAATCAGCCTTGAGGTCACATCTCCTAGAAATGTCAGGGATGCCACACCAATGAAACCTCAACAAGACTTCTCATCAAAAACCTGAACAAAGTCAACACCAGTAGCAAGCAAATCTTTCTTATACTCAGTTTTTGTAGCTGAGAAATGGGGGGAAAGTAATAATTACCTAATGTGGTCGGGTGTTCTGTGGTTTAACTAATTAGAGGTTGCAAACGTTGATCAAGCACCAAGTAGTATCAAATATCTATAGAGCCTGCATTTAGTGGCCAACGCATGCCAGCTGCTTAAACACAGCTGCTCTTAATAAGCAAGAGAAAATGAGCTTAGAGCAAGTATGTGAAGAGCTGATTGGAGGAAACTGAATGAAAGGAGTGTTTCACAACTCGTGAGTTTGTTAGCCTTGTCTAAAAATTAACAAGTGACATCATTCTGGAATGCTGCTGTCTTTAAATATCCCAGAAAGGTAAAACTAGGGAAAGCAACAACTTTGAAACCAATAGGAAGACAAATATTGAAACTTCATGGAATGCACAGATGCTTTTGAAGCCAAACAGGCATGTTGCTGTATGGGTTCCTGTCCCTTTGATTTGGCAAAACTGAGATAACGTGTACAGGTAAAAGCAGAAACATTAGGCTACTACTGACCACTTCTAATAAGGAAGAAAAGGGTATCTGTGCCTTTGGGCTATTCTGCAAGCTTGATTAAGATTAGAAAATTTTATATTTAGTGATGCAGATACCTGAGTATGTGAGAATAACTGTCTCTGTAAGAGATGGGGATCTCTGGTCCTAGCCACATCATGAGCCAAACTCTGTCGTGTTAATATTTCTTTATATTCTCATTTCCTGTGTCTCTAGCTAAAGTTTTGGTGCATGAAACCTAATCATAACTAATTCCACATATCCTCTCTCCTGCCTGGTTTCTGCATTTATTTCAGCACTTACATCATTGTCCCTGGCTTCACAACACTTATCACTGACATCTCAACTTTGTATTTCTTATACCAGTTCAAACACATAAGATCACCAAAACATGTTTGTTGTTGTTTTATCAGACAATTAGCCTTCGTTTTCTTATATATGAATGTAATTTAATTCTAATTAATTCAGTCATAGCACACCAACTGCAGTATCTAAGGTCTTTCCTAAAAATAGGGACTCTTCCTTATCTTTTTTTATAGTTCTGTCATAAGAGTAAAAATAATGCATAGAATTTATTCATTGCTTATTATAGACAAAAACTTGTCATTTTCCTAGACATACTAGTTACTTAACCTCAACACCAACTTTCTGAGGTGGTAGCTACTTGCTTCTTATTTTACACATGAAGACACAGGCCCTGATCCTGTACCAGAAGATCCAACAGAGGGGTGAGTGTGTTCCTGACTGGCTGGCAGAAACCTCAGAAAGGGAGCACAAACATTATTTAACCCGCTAATCTTTCTGGTCATTCAGCAGGGGCTTCTCTCACGGACTACTGCCTCTCTCTTCCTACCCCATCTCAGCTTGCACCCAGGCACCCCTTCCCTTCTTCGGGGTCATAAGACCCCCCAGCTCAGCCTATTTTGGGGCTGAGATGGGTGGTGAGTTCAACCAGGCAGGAGTTCCTTTGTTTCACTAAGCCTGCAGGCAGCAAGCTAGGCCTTTTGTCTGTGAGGTCCCTGGTCAGCAAGTGGCCCTGATCCTGTACCAGAAAATCCATCAGAGAGCATTTGAAGGAAGAAATGGGCAGGCACCAATGCAAGAATTCATCCAACAATCTGAAAAACAACATGATAACACCAGAACTCTGTGAACATACAACAGAAAGACTTGAACACCCTAATCCAGAAAGTAGAAAAAAATGACATTATGAAAGCAATAGACTCCCTTAAACAGGATGTGAAAAACTCCCTTAAAGAAATGGACGAGAAGAATAGCAAAAAGTTTGAAGAAATGAATAAATCCTTAAAAGATACCCCAGGAAACCAAGGGTGTTGCGGGAGCTCCTTCCGCTCCTTCAGCCAATAGCCGCTGAGATA
>LOEQ01004497.1:118250-137696 GCA_001685075.1 Bramus lutescens
TCTTTCTTTCTTTCTTTCTTTCTTTCTTTCTTTCTTTCTTTCTTTCCTTGACCACTTTCTGATTAGGGAAAAGTAGCATTCCTTTGTTGTTGCTGGGTTTTTTTTTGTTATTGTTGTTGTTTTTAATCTTCACATTGGTATATATTGTATTGTGAGCATATAACCTCTCCCTCCCCTTCTTTTTTTAAAAGTAGTGCAGAGAAGAACTGGGGAATAGGAGTACGCCATGATGGAGACATCACTTCTCTGCTATATTCGTAGCTTGTTTGTGCTCCTCATTTCCAGTAAACCGATCTCTGATCAAAGATGACTATACTAATAATTAGTATGTATGAGAATTGAGATTTGCTAAAAACCAAGGACTTTTTTCTTGCATTGGCATTAAGGGCATTAAGCTCAAATATGGGCAAATCAATGAGATAAACTTTAAAGTAAACTTAGTTGAGCGATGTGGGAGGAATATGAAAAGGCTGTACCATTGGTAGGTTTTACTGTGCCCTGTGCCACAAGAATACAAAAGGGTGTACCACTGGCCGATTATAGTGTGCCCTGCACCACCAGAATATAGAAAGCTGTACTGTTGGCAGGTTGTATTGTGAATGGCACCATCCTCGCTCATCGCTAAGAGGGAGCCTCATACTTTCATTCCCCATGTGGTGTTTGGATATGGTCCCATGGCTATGATGATGATAGAACTCTGAGAAAATTCATGGTAAATGCTTTCATTTGTATAAAGCATGTCTGTAGTTTGATGAGAATACGATGTTCAGGGGCCAGTGAACCGAAAGAGCAACCAAAACTTAGAGGAGGAGGATCCTGAATATATAAGCCTGCTTCACTGAATTTCAGGAATTTGTTTCTATAATTGTTTCCTGCAATCTGCCCATTACTGTTCATTACTTTATGCCCAATCTGTTCACTACTCTAGGTACAGCTAAGCATGGAATCTTTACAATAAGAGGAGCCTTCTGTAAATTAACTTCTATGAGCTCATTCATTGGCAAAAATTGTCAGAACTGCATTTATCTCATATTGCTATTATAAGAATATATAAGGTAACAGACTTAAAGTCCTTAGTCCAGTATGTGGCATGCAGTAAGCGCTTACTGAATGTTGATTGCTGTAATGCTTCCCTTTGGTAATGGACATTTTTAATTATTGACACATTATCATAGTACAGGATGCCCTAAAGTGGTTTGGTAGAAAATGGGAAATTAAAGTAGAAAGAAGGAAAAGATGTAGTATTAATTAACATGTTAGTATCAATGATGGACCTCAACAGTTAACAGTTTTCACATAAAAATGAAAAAAAAACCAAGCATGGAATCACAATAATTTCATGCTTCCAAAATGTGGTGTTGACTATGGCTTTTACACATAATTGAACATGAATTCTTTAACTGAAAAATTATTTTTAAATCTTAATGGAGATATTTTGAAATTTCGTGCTAATTGTGATTTCCCTAGTATATAACTTTTAAAGAAAATTTAACAAGTTCTTTGATTCCATATTTTGTTTTTTGTTTAGTTTTTGTAATTACAATGTAGCCTATTTTAACCTTATAGGCATCAGTGCTGATCCTAGGATAAAATCTCTGCTTACATTTTTGAGAACAGTAATATATTTAGTTTAAATCATAGTGGAATGCAGCACTTAGCTCTAAACCGCTGTGATACACCTGCTGTTCTGCCCAAAACAATTACTCCATACAGAGATGAAGCAATTTTCTCTGAACTTACTTCATATTCTCAATAAGTAACTCTATATTGCCTTTTGGTACTATAGCATTATTTAAAATCCTGTCTTTTATTTCAAAAAAGTGTCATTTCAATTTCTATGTCAGGTTTCACTCAGTCTTTCATTTGCAGGAACTTTTCATTAGGATGAGCAACTTGGCATCCTATTCTGCTTGCCTCATTATTCTTTTCAATGAGTAGTAATATCTTGTTGTGGAAACTATGATTATCCATAGAACATCAGTTCAATAAATGTTGCTGCGACACTTGGATTCATCAGTTTGCTTGTCCGTCGTCATTCACCAAAGACAGAAACAAGATAGACAGAGTCTCTGCACTTGCTAGTATAGTGGGAAAAGGCTTAGGTGAAAGTAGATAATGAAGACTTTGATATGGAGGCTTCAGAGAGAGGCAAAGAGAAGCAGTTCCACTGGCATACAAGATCAAAGCGAGCATGCCTCTCAGGAAATTATGTTTAAGCTGAGCTCTGAACGGCAGTCAGGCTCCAACAAGTGATAAAAAGGCAAAGCTACTTCTGGCTGCAGTGGGAATACAGGCTTTTGACAATTCTTTCGTAACACGTTTAATGATATATAACTTATCTACTGAGATTTAGGGCACACCATCTTAATGTATTTCATAGTTAACAGTTGACTGAAACATCTTTTAATAAAATTTGTTGAATCTTCTCTACCTCAAAACATTGATGAATATTTTAAGTTCCAGGAACAAAATCATCTTCCTTTCACTATCAATAAAATAATGGAGGAATCAGTGTTTTAAACATACATGTTTATTAATAACTACCTGATCCTCACTTAAATAACTTTATTCAGATATGAGATTAAAATACTCTAAAAGTGCATTTATTTCTTCAATACGTAAATCCTTAGATGATTCTTTATTAGCTGCCTTTAGAAGGAGACTGAAAGTAACACTCTGAGCGATCTGGTAACTTTCCAATAACTCCATAGCACACATTCTTAGAGTCTCTCAGAAGCCTGGATAAAGTGTTACTGTCTTGTCCATTGTCTTCTCGAGTCCAAGACGGTGGTTCCTTGAAAGACACATGCCTACTCAATTAATTAAACATTTAATTTTTATATAATGTTTTGATATTTTAATCCACTAACTCAACAACATGTATTAATTGTACAGCTACTAAACAAGCAGACATTGTGGAAATTCTATTTTCCAACCATAATGTGCATTGGTGATACAAATACAAATCAAATGTGGTCTCTTTTGAAAAATCAATTATTTCTAAATTTCTATGTTGTCCAGTAAAAAAAATGGTGAAACTGTAAATACTCTCTTGTCAGAAATTAGCCTTTAATCTGGACACATAGTGAATATTCATTAACACTGATGGATAATGTTTGTTTCTGTAGATGTAATCTCAGGATGAAGACAAGAAATGAGAGCAAGCTTACCAGCTATGCATAGGGAGAAGTGCTCATGCAATCTGAGTGCACGACACTGACTTTCCTATTTCTGAAATTCTTCAGTAGCCTCTAAAATATCACTCACCCTCATTCCTTCTCTTTGTTTCTCAGTTTAAAGCCCTTTGCTTTATTATAAAAATGTTTCCAAAATATACCTTCTTGCATAAGGCGAAATTGTCATAATTTATACAAGTCTGCCTTAGGTCATCTTTGCGGATACATCTATTTAACAGCTCCTCCTTTCCTTCTGCTGGAATTCAGGCTTAGAACATCTGATCACTGCCCCACAGATCAGCCTGCTGTACAAGTAGGAATTTATCCGTACTGTACTTATAGTTCCAGAACATCCATTCTTCTTTATTGATTCATGCTTGTTCCATATGCTCCTTTACTTCAGAATGCCTTAGTCTTCAGTCTGAATGACAGACATGTATTCACCTTCACTGAAATAAGAGATAGCACATGTCTTGATTGGTCTGGGTTACCACACTTGTCATAGTATTTTCTAGGTCTTTCATTTACTTTCAATTTCCATGAGCTGAATAGAATTCTAGTGTGTATATGAGTCAAATTGCATTATCCATTCTAAAGTTGAGGGACATCTAAGTTTTTGCTGAAAGTAGAGTAGCTATGAACATAGCTGACAAATTAGGCTGTAGATTAGGATGCTGATATCTTCAGGTATGTGTCAAGGAGTGGCAGGATTGAAATTCTATTTTTCGGGTTTTTCTTTTTTTGAGAATTCTTTACAATGATTTTTATAGTGCCTGCACCAGATTGTAATTCCACAAACAATTATTGAATGGCCTCTCCAGACATCTTTGCCAGCTTTTGATGTCAGTACTTTTCTTGATATTGGTCATGATGATCAGAGTAAGATAAAGCCCCTAAGTACTTTAATTTGAATAACTCTAATTGTTAAAGGTATTCATCAGTTTTTATAACAGTATTTTTTGGTGACTTATATTCTTTCTTTTGAGAACTCTCTGTTCAGATCCATGGACCATTTTCAAACTGGGTCATTTGTTTTTCTAGAGACTTTTCTTTTAGTTATTTAAATATTCAGGATATTAATCCTTTAACAAATGTATAGCTGGCAAAGATTCCTTTCCCACTCTGCAGGCATTTGCTTTACTCAGTTGGTTGTTTCTTTTTCTGTAAAGAAGCTTTTGATGGTATTCTATTTAAGGAGCATGTGGAAGAAGGAACTATATGGAAGGAGGAGTATAGTGAGACATAGCTGCCATGAAGTGGAAACAAAGATTGGTTTGCTAGGAGAGGAGAGGGAGAGTGATAAATATAGAGAGAAGGAGAGGGAGTGATAAAAACCACTAAAGAGATTTGAAAAGGTGAAAGCGCCATATTGGAAAATGATTTTCTGTTTACTTAAATATGCATACATATGATTGAAAGTGTGTGTGTGTGTGTGTGTGTGTGTGTGTGTGTGTGTGCGTGAAGAGGTAATGCCATTTGGGATGATAATGCTCCACACAAGAGCTATTATAAACAGTATAGCTATTATAAATAATTAACAAAACTCTAAATCTCCAGTATCTGGAAGAGGATACGTCCCTTTGAGATGCTGATCAGAGAAATCCAAAGCACTCCAAAACAAAATAGGCTGTCCCACTTTTTGTTATCACAAATGTTGAAGACAAACAGACAAAAAAAATAAAATTGCTAAAGATTTGACACTTTGGTCAAAGGACTTAATAGAACTAATATGGAAATCTCTACCCACAATATCAATTCTCATAGAATCCATGATACCTAGCGTGATAAGCAATCAATAGTTCTAGCCAGTGGTAAAGCCTATGAACTACAATACTAGTTTGTCAAGATATCCCCAATGGTGCAATAGTGACAGTTATATCTTGGGGTTAACCAAAGGCTCTCCAGTTGACATAGTCAATAGGAGAAAATTCATGCCTGGTATTGCAAACCTGGCCCCCCACCCATGCCCGGAGAGAAAGAGAACCTACTAGTACCACTTCATTAAACAGTATAGTTTCTAACTATACTTTAAAACAGCAACAACAAAAAATTGTCCTACAGGTAAGTGTAGCTTTCATCCTTTATGATGGAATTAGGTTTTTATCTTCACTATTTAAAAGGCTATTATTGCAGAAATCCACGACAGGTCAAAACACACAAAGCAACAGGCCATAGACAACTGATACATACAAAATGCAGCTTCTATACCTAAGGCTGAGGAAACATCATGGAAGCGAGAGCAGAAAGATTCTAAAGCCCAGAGAAACAGGGTGTATTCTGCAAGACAGTGACTTCTATATATGACATAGAAGCTACTTCTATAGAAACTTAAAAGATATAGTAGTCTATGCCCCACGGGAGTGGTAATGTCACCAGGTCATATGCCAACTCATCTGGAAGAACTCTCACAGTGACTCTTTCCCAGATGCAGAATTCCAGGCAATAAAAGGCTGATGAAAGACATAGAATTAAACTTCGAGAAAATTGAGTCCCCTTGTTATTTATGTGTTAACTCAATCTTACATACATAATAAAGGAGCTATACTAAACTGTCTGAACAGATTCTGTCTGTATGTATATGTTTTGGGACAAATGTATATGCACAGCATCCATATGTTTAAAACAATCACTGAAGAAGAGATCATTAATTTGAGGAGTTGGAACACAAGAAGAGTACCAGTGGGAAAAGGAAGAAGCATAAATGAAGTGAGTCAGTAAACAAATACAGAATTTTTATAAAAAAATAAAAGCTTTGTAAAGCATTTTCTAAATAATATTTCTCCATTTAAGTAAAATTTTATTTCCATTTTAATGTACCTTATCACATATAATATACTTTTAAAAATTATCCCGACTCTAAAATACCTTCAAAAATGCTTATTTATACAAGGATATCTAACCATGATTGAATATGATCAATTATGTATATAGAATTTTTAATCTTTTCCAGGCATTTTAGTGATTAATAAAAATTTCCTATTTGACTGTTTATTAATATAAGACACAATAATGTCTGAAATATCTAGATATCATTGGCTTTCTTGGGACTGATCACTCCAGCTAAGGAAGGTTAAAATGCGGCCAAACTGAACCACACAGTTTTTAAATATGTAAGCAAAAACGTTGGATAACTTTTCAAGTGTATGTTAACATTTTATTTTCCTTTAAAACATATCTATTAAAATACTTACTTTTATTTGCCTATCAATCAAGTTCTAGTCCTAAAATTGAAGTTAGCTGCAAGATATACTAAAAGTAGACCTTTGTTATGCAAAAAATACAACATTATTACATATTTAGAATGAATTTAGCACATGTAAGAAGTTCAATCCAGTCGTTACTATAAAATACACCTGAATAAAAAAATTGATCTATTTAGACCATGTATCTCAGGGTTGACTAGAGAATTGCAATTGTCTTCAATTATCTTTAAAGGCAGAAACAGCAACTATATGGACAATGATACCCATTAAATATTAACATTAAACTACACATGTCTACTAAAGCGATCATGCAGAGTAGCCACTGTTTAGTGACACCCATACCAGTTCATGCTGGTATGGTATGAATTGACCACCAAAGAGTACAAAAATTTAAAACACCAGGTAAAGGGAAATTAGAAAACAAGCAAGGATCCTTCAAGGAGAAGGGACACCCCTACTCTGTGAACAGTCTGACATTGGCAATCAGCGCTCAGGAAGACAAATGATAAAACCCAGAAAAACCTGGAGACTAACGTCTACAGGCCTGTGGCACAACCCAAGCTCTCCTGAAGTTAGGATGGACTTTCTGTCCCCAGTCAGTAATGAAGATGATTTCTAAAAATAGCTTTTTCCATTTCCCTTCTATAAAAATAGCCATAATCAGAATGTATTGTTTTAAAAAATCTATTTTCAATGAAAACAAGAATATATATGAGAATTTATATATTTATATAAATGTTATATTTGCATCAGTTCTACTTCACCTTTGCCATCTTTCAATTTCTGAATTCCTCCCTCTCCCTCCAAGTTCACAGCCCTTTCTTAGTCCCAATTGTGCACTGACATGCTGAAGATAGAGTCAGGTGAATGACCTGTAGAAAGAGAGGCCCAATATAGTTCTGTTTCGTATACAAAATCATATCCCGTTGTTCCAGAACCATTAGCTCAAAAGACTTATGTTTCTCCACATAATTACCTTAGAACCCTTGTCAACAAATCCTTAAAAGTAAATATACTAATAATAGGCAAGTGCAAGTATATTGCCATATTTCATTCTACTGATTTACCTAATATACTATCATCATGATTTCTATAGTTTCGGAGTAAAATTAACATCAGGTATCATTAGTCTTCAACTATTTTAGTTTTTCAAGATTTTTTTAACTGCTACACACCAAATTATTTCATTTTGAATTTGAATAAGTTTGACAGTTTATCTCAGGGAATAATATGCCTTATTTCATATTTTAAATTAATTCTCTGACATTTAATATATCTATACAACACACTTAGATTTTATCTACTCAGTATTATCTCTCTTTCTCTCCAACATCATGAACCATGTAGGAACCCAACATCCTAAATGAAAAGATACTGGTAGGTGAAGGCTTGTCACTAATTCCTTAGGGAATGTGACATCAGTTATATTCTTCAGGCCCCTGTGGATATTCCCAGGACATTCGTGCTTGTCAGCTCTAATTGTATTTGGTGGTCTAATAATAATCGTAATGGCAATAATAATAATAATGAAATAATAATGAGATGAATTTTAACATTTTGCAAAATAAGTCATTTTGAATGAATAAAACCATCAATTCAATATGTCTCTTAATTTGGAAACTCTCAAATTATAAAGTAAAACATTTTCCAAGTGTTCATTTCTGTCTTTTGTAGTTTACTTACAAATGTTTTAAAAAACTATTGTTGTGGTGTACATATCTTCACATATTATTAGATTAATCCTAGATACTTTTCAAAGTATTATAAATTAAATTACTTTCTTCATTTAATTCTGAGTTGTTCATTGACCATATTTGGAAATATAGATGACATTTATTCATTGATTTAATACTCTAAAACCTTATTTTATTAATTTTTATATTTTCCATTTTATAATTTTAAATAATATAAAACATAATATATAAAATATAATATATAATATATATTTTAATAAATCTTATATTTCACATGCATACATTTTTTATAGAAAACTCTATAAATAAATCTTGACAAAGATAGATACCTTCTTATCTTTTATAATCTATATACATTTTAGTCATAAACCATATCTTAAAGAATTAGTTGGAGTTTAATAAGGTTAGGTAGATTCTAGACATAGTGAAAATACTATCAAAGAGAATTGGAGCCATGTGAACTACAGTGATAATAATACTTGCTATAACTAATTATTCTTAAAAGCGTAGAAGTATATTTTAATTTGATTTGTTTGCTAAACACTAACGTAATGCAACACATCAACAAGACCAAGATATTTTCATATGCATTACATTAGGAAAACTAGGATAAAATCACATTACCTGATATTTGTAATGTTATTTATTGGCTACCTAAACTCAAGAGAAGGAAATTTTCCACTGACTTCACCAAGCAATATTTCTAACTATGATGACTAATCAACAAATAATGATGAACGGTTGGGAAAAAAAGTCTTTTTAACCCAATTATAACCTAATTTTGAATTAAGACAGGATATTTCATCATTATACTGGCAATGAACAAAAACTACATAAGCCCTAAAAATTGCCTCTTTTGTGAAACTGCATTAAATTTTACTGCCAGTTTTACAAAACAGAATATCTGGACTCGTCTTTATGGCAAAAGAAAACTGCTAATCTCCGGTGTGAAGAAATCCTAAGGCTGACTGCTGGGATTGGGTATCTGCCATCCACACTCTCACACTTATTTGTTAAAGTTTGGCAAGAATTGAACTATATGCAAAGCTGAGCCAGGCTAAGGCAGAAGTTTAGTTAAGATCCGCTAGATTATCTTAGAAATGAAGTACTGCAAAGTATTTCTTGTAGAGCAGTCTACCACTTAAAATCATTTCTGAATATATTTTAATCCCAAATTAGTGAAATTTAAAAAACAGAAAAAATTAGTACAATTTATAAGCTATTCATTATAACAAAAATCATTATATTTCTTCTCTCTAAAAGGAATTCAGAAGCACTGTGTACTGTAAACAATAGCCCTGTATGAAATACACTTAACCCTCAAAGTAAGGCTTGTTCCCGATTAAGTAACAATGCTCTGATGCTGATTCCTACTTTCAGATCCCATCATGAGAACTAGAGCACATACTATATCTTCTGAGATGCTGTTAACAAATCTAGTTTCCCATAAAAGGACACATTCTTCTATAGAGTCCTCCAAAGGATTGTAGCAACGTCCACAACTGAAAGGTATAAGAGATAAGTAAGTTTTAGGCTGAGAAAGGGACGGTCTCAGTCACCCTTAAGAAACAACTGTTTAGACGCAGGGTCAGAAGAGCAATGGGAAAAATGTCTTCAATGGTTTTTGTATTCTCAGGAGGCATACAACCATGTTCATAATTTAAAGAGTAGGAGGGCTGTAGCTTTTAGCTGTGTGTGTATAACTGATCAAAAGGCACATCTTTCTAGTACAGTTGTGGTGATGAGATTTCTTTCATCTCTTCAGTTCTCTAAATTGTAAACATTATGTATATCCTAAGACGCCAGCACTGCACCAGAAGCTGGGAACAGAGCAGAGTAAAACAGAACCTTTATTTTCAAGTCACTTCTACTGTAATTCTCCTAGGTAATTATGGTATAATATTGTTATGCTTGTCCACCAATTTTCTCCACATACCTCCAACCGTCATCTTAATTTTACCCATTTTCTTTAAATGAGAATGCCTCACACTCCCTACAAGTGGAATCTTACCTACTTTTAAGGTGTGGCTAGTTTCCCACTCATTTTACAGATTCCATTTGGTCACACATTTTTCTCTAGAACGAAGACCATAGCTTGAGCATCTCTGCCATTTCTGAATGCTCCTAACAGAGCCAGGCATCCTGTGGAAGAAGCATGATGGCTCTAGACACAGTAAGGGTTTAATGTAGGAATCTGCAGTTTCAAAAGACCATTAGAACATTTCAAACATTTAGTTTTGGCTGGTCCCCAAAACTAGACAAAAATTAAGAATAATTTTAAATACTGCTATATTCTGAGCTATGAAAGAGGCACAAAACATCCCCATCCATGTGGACGCACACATGTAGGACTGACTCAGGGACATGACAGCATAATAAAGTGGGAAGCATTAATTATGCTGAGGGATCCACCCTCAGCCATGCTTCTTAAATGCTTATCACCTGAAATGAGTCAGAGACAGTGCCCACGCTAGGCAAGATTGTGTGGGCCGACAATGATCACTGCCCCATGATTCCATTTCGCTACTATTTGACACTTTCCAAAACTTTCATTAAAGTTACAGACAATTCTCTTATGCATGAAGTTTTATAAATGTGTGTATGTGTATATATGTATATGTATATATTGCAATATATATTCTTTATAGGCTCAAACTTGACTTTAAATAAATCTTACATCAAAGGAAATAAGTCAAATTTTAAGAATAGAACTGTATGTCACACCATTTAAAGCACACACAACTAATCTATAGAGACAAGTTGCTTAACTATTGTTTTGGTTGGGGCACAAGGCCTGTCTATAAAGTAAAATACTCAGTTTGGTGATGGAGGTATGCCATATTTTGATGAAGAAAGTGGTTATGAAGGTATTTTTATTTCTTAAAATTCATGAACCAACATACTTATAGAACACATATTTAGTTGTATGTTAATAGCTTTTAAGTAAAATTCATCTAAAGTTAAGTAAAAAGAACACAGGAAGATTTGTAGAAATATTAAGTTGATTTAATCAATTAAGTAATCAACGGATTCTCCCTAATAAACTTAATCCAAACAGAAATGACTCCTCTCCTTACCATCCTCAGAAATTATCTCTGAGTCATCCTGGAAAAGTGATTTTAAAGGCCTATCCTTATTTATAGATCTCTTTCATGTTTCTAAGGTTGTGAATCATTGGGCGATTTGATTTTGATCACTCTCCAGTACCAGTTTCATCATCTCTTACAATGCTTAGCAATTTGCATTTTCTTCTCCCTTACTCTCTTCCCCTATAAAAACATTGCTACTACTGACACCAAGAACTAATTAATACAGACACTATGAGATACCCTGCTAGATGAGATTACTGAATCTTTAAAATGTTGCTATAAGGTGAGTTGTTTGTATTCCTCTTTACTATGGATAAAGGTTTTAGTGTTACAGTTTGGGCAGCATCTTTAGTTTCTGAAAGTAAGTAACTCACAGGCCTGAGTTGAGCTCAGATCGGGAACTGGTCTCCATAGCCAATACATGCAGTACCTCAGCCAATTCTCTAATAACCTGGCTTTGCATTAAGTGATACCTGATAAAATACAGGGCTCCTGCCAAGGCATATTGACTCACTGCATTGCTGCACTGAAAACTCCACCAAAGCCACTGACTCCAGACGCTTCCATGAGAAAATTTGATCAACTTTTCCTGGAGCATGTCCACTATAAGATGTGAGATTATGAAAATGCCCAATTCAAGATTAAACTTTCTGAGCAAGCAGTTAAGAAAAATATTATATCTTCATTAAGATAAATTCATAGACTGCTTAAAATTTAAGAAAAGTATTTTTGTTTTGAGAAATTTTCTTTTAGTTCCATGGCCCATTTATTATTTGGGTATTTTTTCTTACATTCTTTGTATATTCTAGATACTAATCATCTGTTGGATATATAGTTGACAAAGATTTTATCCTATTCTGTAGGTTGCTTTTTCAGTTTATTGATGGTTTCCTTTGCTGTACTTTAATTTTATGAGTTCATAGTGAAAACACTGCCATTATGTTTGTCTTTCTACAAATAGTTATAATAGCAGTGTATTCCTTATACTCACCACACTTGAAGAATTGAAAATATACAGTCATCTTTGGAGTCTTCTCTACTTAACTATATTTCAAATATATCTCATAAAAGATAAGAGCCAGGAGAATAGACCATTACTACATTGTACAGTTTAGTAGAAAAAATATTGATGCTGTACTGTTCACCACTATTGGGTTAATCTATGTTTTCTCCATAAGTTTATATCACCTGCTAAATCTGATCATTAGATCATATGGAAAAACATCATCCTTCTTCTGGGTATCTTATAATACCATTGGGCACAAAGGCTTTTCATAACACCGCCAACTATCGTAACTTGACAGGAATCTGTCAAGGTGTTCCATCAGAAACAAAGCAAGTGAGAAAAACCCAAGGAAGAACAAATTCAGACGGAAGCTGAGGCAAGTGCTGGTGTTTTTTTCTTTTTTCATTAAGTTTTAATAGCAGTAAATCATATTAGGATTATTACTGATTCATACTTAGGCACAAAGACATGATGACTTAGAGCTCAAAGCACTTCTACACACCTGAATGTTCTGCTGAATTCGGTATTCTCGCCCTTCCTAGTAGTAAGACGTAACACATGCTTGGAATAACAAGGCACGAGTCGCTCACTTAAGGCCATTAACCTCTTGCTCAGGCATGGACTTTTATTGATTTTGTTTGCCTTCAGAAGTTATCCTTTGTGAGAAACAGATTATTACCTCTACATTCTTTGCAAATCTGTGCTATAAAAAATATTAATTTATAAGTGGAATGGATTTTATAAATAAGGCTGTTTCACCTGTTTTTTNNNNAGGTATCTCAGGCCAGGACATTGCTAATTACATTTTCAGAACAACTGGCTGGTTTGCTGCTCTGTGTCGAAGGGTAAAAGCGTACTGTCTGAGACAGCAGTGCAAAGAAGAGAGGATGGAAATTTAAACTTGGCAGAATTGAGATGTGTGGTTTGCAAACATACAGGACTCACTCCTATCCCTGTCTTCTCCCATTTCAAACTGTGCGTGACTGTCAGAGGATAGTATCCTCATATTATTCTTAATTCTTGGTGAGTTAATGACTACAGGGTTCCTTTGGGATGTAACAGAAATGATTCCTGCACCTTCCCCCAGGTTCTAGTATCTTTCTTTCATTACTGTCTCAGGCTGGTTGGGTCAAAAAAAAAAAACATAGAATGCATCCTAACACATAAGAGTGGTTGGGGTCCACAACCACATCCTCAGTCCATCCGTGTCTAAAACATCATAGACATTGTCTACCTTTAAGAGATCACAGAATAGAACAGACATGTATATCTAAATTTGAATAAATACATCATACAGCTAAAAGGCAGCTTTCAATTAAGCGTCTGTATGAAAGCTTTTTATAAAAGCCATTTTCAAACACTGAGGAAAAAAAAAGTTGTCATCCAGTAAGTTTTCCCTGACTTAATGGGCAACTTTAACACAAATTTTAAATTTAGTGATACCAAAATTACATGGTGTTATTGCTATCACTTTCTTTCAGCATGCAAGTATAAGCAGAACTAAATATCTTTTAAAAGTCTGAGAGGCTACAGAGCTTTGTGAAGCCACAGCACAAGTCATTCTTCACAGGGCTTTTTTCAAAGGATACAGGCTGACAGAATATTTGATATCAAGTCAAAATGGAACACAAAGAATTTAATTTAGCATAGATTCTTCAGCATCAGCCATATTGTACACTGACAGCTCAGTTAATGTATGCTCCTTTTGCGATGCAGGGTGAATACTATTTGTTGTTTCCTACACATGTTGATTCATCAAGGTGCCATGAACAAAATAAAGAAGATTTTAGATGACTACAGTAAGCACCTAGGAGAGGCTGTTGGAACATCATGTTACAGGGGAAGGTAAAGGATCATGAACGTGACGAGTTGTAAGTCTACTATAAAATAAATCAATGTTTTTATTCTTCCAAAACTCAAAATAACACTCTCTCTCTCTCTCTCTCTCTCTCTCTCTCTCTCTCTCTCTCTCTCTGTGTGTGTGTGTGTGAGAGAGAGAGAGACAGGGGTATGTCTGTTTTCTTTTTGTGTGCCTGCACACACATGTGCAAGTACACGAGGTATGTGTTTGGACACATGTGTAACAGGATATCAGGAGAAAACTCCGTGGAGTTGGCTGTTTCTGTTCCCCTTTCTGTGCGTTCCTCAGATCTAAGTCAGGTACCTAGGGTTATGCAGTAAACACCTTTATCTGCTGAGCCATTTCCTGGAACCCTGGCTTTTAACTAGCATACACAGTAACAGAATTCATGATGGCATCTTTACGTGTACTTTATTTTGCTTGTTTGTTCACCCTGGATCTTCTCCACCATTGTGACTTCCTCCAGAATACCTATTCCCTGAATCTAGAAGAACATTTTTAAGTTTGTGTATCCGGAGCTGTTAGTAGTCTTCTGGAAGATTATGCAGGAATACAGAAGAGAGGAACCTTAAATTATAAAGTATGTTTACAATAACAAACCTATTTTGAATACAGGCATGAAGGCATGCACCTGCAATTTTAGCCCTCAGGAGGGTGAGGCAGAGGAGGTCAAGTACATTTCAGCCTAGCCTACAAAGTCAGATCAAACAAAAATAATTGAATTCACTATTCTAGAATAAACAAGTTCTGCTCATTTCTTTTTTCACTACTCAAAAGACTAAAACGCATGGTTTTATTAAAAAAAATAAGAAAAAAAAACGGCAGTATTCTGTCAGAGGTACAAACATGGTTACAATTAAAATAAAAAAAAATGTGAGTGAAGATGGTTTACTTCCAGATTTAGTGGCATGTGAGGTAATGCCAGCTACATGGGTGCACACTGATTAGATATGCTAGCCTAGTATACGTTTAGCTCATGGAAGGAAAGCAACTCCGTACATGGATTAGCC
Source organism: Bramus lutescens (assembly GCA_001685075.1). Taxonomy (NCBI): domain Eukaryota; kingdom Metazoa; phylum Chordata; class Mammalia; order Rodentia; family Cricetidae; genus Bramus; species Bramus lutescens. Next base: position 133,290 of record LOEQ01004497.1, read on the forward strand.
TGCAGTAACAGGCATTAATTCAAACTGAGACTGGCATTGAAACCAAGGATGTCTCCCGAATCTGTACAACGTGAAAAAAATTAGAAACTCTCCTACAGCTTTGGAGTTCTGCTTTGAGGTTTTGTTCCTGAAGTTATCACACATAACTACGTATGAATATTGTAACAAGTTCACTCAGACAGAGAATGCCTAGAACAGCACAGTAATTAACCAGGAAAATTTCCTTCAAAAAGAACCTTAGGCACCCGCGAGTGCTTTGATTTGGGGAAAAGGAATATTTTAACAAGGTGGCACATGTTTTCCCTACAGTGATGTACCATCAGCTTAATATTTGTATGAAAGGATGATATTAATCAATTAGCCATGGTAATCTCCTATTCCAATAACCAATAGACCTGTTCACCAAGCCCTTGACAATGACAATCATTCTCTGACAAGCAACATGACATGTGAGATCATGAAGCCCAGCACAAGGAGACTGCATCAACAGATTTAATGAATGCTGGCTTTTAGATCAGGTAGTGCCAAACATAAGCAACAATAACTTTGATCAGATGAATTGCTCATCAAAACAGGAGAATAATTCTATTTTATTTTTAGAACGTGTTTACAGCACTCTGGGGCTCTATAAAATACAAACAACTTCAGTTCCTCTAAAGTCGGGGGAAAAAGAGGACACCTCTGTGTACTCTCTTACTAGGTTGAAATTTGCATATGCTAATTTTCTTCTATATGTGAAACTATTTCCAGAAAATAAAGGTTAGAGCAGGAATTCCATTTTGCTCCTTTAATGTGTAAAAAATGATAACAGAAACTGTTCAGTACTTGCATAAGGGTTATGATGACAGGAAAATACCAGCATCTAATCTGGCGCATGCAAGCCTGGTGAAAGGTAAACCTTGGCTAAAAGCTAGCATGCCCAAAAGTCCACGCTTCCATAGTTTTGCACATAGAGACTGTGAATATGTCATGTTGTATAAAAGTGTCTAGACAGTTCGAAAGGTTAGGATGTGCACAGCATAACTCTTTTGAACGTTGTTCTGATTGAATGCATTATAGCAGTTCAAGTATTCAGTAACTTTGAAAGCTTGATTTTTTTTACAAGAAATAAAATAACACAGATCCTAAGTTGCACATTAAACAGATCTGCCGTAAAACTCTCATTCTTGTGTTGTCCACAAACGAACAAGGAGCTGCTTGTCCTTGTAAGTCCATCTGACCAATTTAGGAAGTAGGCAGATGAGTCATATCTCAACAGAAATCACAACCAAAGATCTCTATGCAGTCATACATTCTGTCTGCCAAGTTGTACAGACATGACATATTTTTCACTCTTTCTGTCTTCAATGATTTAAATAGATTCTAATCTTCTGTCTCACTACTAACTGATTCTGCTTTTACAATCTTTTCCAAGTCATTAATAAAACTATTGGAGTCAATTTGAATAATTACTTAAACTAAAGCACCCCATCAGCAACAATTCCCAACAGTCATGTATTAGCCAAAAATATAGTATACCTTCAAACTATGCGCAATAGACATAAAATCATCACTCTTCAAAATGTTGCTTCAGAAGTGGCACTTTTTGATGTCACATATAAGGTGCTCTTGTGCCAGGTTGCCCCTCCAAACCAAGGAAACATTGATCTCCTGCACTCTGCTGATTAACAGATGCTTTCTCTTGTCTATGATCAGACAAAAACTAGACTGGGTTTACTTTCAGTTCTCGAACTCATCTCAGTCTCTCCCCAAAAACTTTTCATCACCTCCTGCCCTCTTCACCTTACTATTTGTTTTCTTCTTCTCTCGTACAAAGTCCAGAGTCTCTAAAGTGTCATAGACTTTGCTGACACCCATGTGAGTGACTTATGCCCCCTGAGCAACAACAGGATAAAACACAGAAGGCCTATTAGCAGCCTCCTCCACTTTTGTATTCTCAAGAACTATTTTTCACTTGCTCACCTCTTCCTCTTTTCTTCTCCAACTCTCTTCCAACCATCCTTGCCAAGTTTGGCCCCTCAACTCTACTTAAACTTAGGATAAGTTTGATACCAAAGGGACCTTACATTTTCATAGCCCCTATCAAAGTAAAAGTGGAAATGATATTGCTCTGTTTCCAACTAAGTTGCATTTTCATCCTCTTACTACCCTTAGAGCATTCACTGACTTTCCTCAGTACTTTCCTTGAGCTTACTGTATAGGATGTGGCAGTGGTGGATAATCTAACTTCATCATGACAAGAGTTTTGCAGAGAACAATAGGATCATGACACAATCCATAAAACCACAATTCCTATGCTAGACTTATAAACCACTCAATTTGGAGGTGGATTATAAGCACATGCAGCTTACATGTTCAGTTTTCAGTTTCTTTCTTCTGTCATTTTTCTGTACAAATTAATGCTACACATGTTACTCTCATCATGTTTCCATATGTCTAATTAAATTACCGTGTTTTAATGACTAACAAATAACAATAAAATCATTAAACAGTTGAATCTTGCAATAAAACATAAAGAAGGCCATTATACTTTTTATTTATAAATTACCAAGAGTTACATGGCAAAGCTTGTGTTTTCAGATGTTCACAAATACAATGAACATTTTACTACCACTAAAAGTATTTTACGTACCAAAATTTATGACACGCTAAGTGAAAGAGGCATATGGTCCCACAGGGAATGATGAGTCAACCATCAGGCATAAAATGTAACACTGCTGTATCATTCGCAGGATTTTATCATTACTGCATATCCTAAATCTTGATATCACTTGCTAGAATGGGAAAATCACATCAAATTGCCCTATTAAATATTTAAACTAGTGACAGCAAGCTAGGTTAACAGGTAAAGAGGATTACTAAGCCTGGCAACTTAATTGATTTCTAGAACCCACATGTAGAAAGAACTGATTTCTCAAATTTATTTTCTAATCTCTAAGAGGACCTCAATGTATGCACATACCCATACATATACATACACACAAAAGTAATTAAACATAGTTAAAAAAAACAAGACCAAGTAATCAAATGTTTCCACTATTCTATGGGCAAGCTTCATAATGGCAAGGAATGAAGAAAAGAATTATCAGAATTTCTTCTAGTATCTTCAATATTAACTACAAGAAGTTTGTGACCTCCTGGCTGACAAAATGAGGGTTAATAACCCTATCAAAAAGATAACAATTTCATAGCATTTCCACAGTATCTTCCTTAAATAATGCCTTGAACAATCTGCCTTCCTGTCACTATTCTCTTGCTTCATGGCAGACTTGGTTTTCTCAATGTGCCTTCTCCACACACATACATTACTGTTCCCTTTTATGGGAGCATCCTCCTTTATGGTGCCATCACGCAGAAGTCATCACTATATGCTGTAAATATGACTACTAGCATCCCTCCCCAAAGTAATCGTTCTCTAAAGTAATCTGAACAATATACATAGCACAAATAACTAAACTGAAATTACCTTGCTGGTTTGTTACTTATTTTTTTCTCAACTAAATTTTAGTCTATGAGATCAAGGACGTTTTTAATGGGCCCTTTGCTGTGGGTGTTATGAGAACAAGAATACATACACTACACACACAAATAGAACAAATCAACCAATTAGAAATGCAAAGTTGGTTTCTTGTTCATAATAAATACTTAATCTCTTGTCGTTGTAAATCTGAAATTACTTCTGGTTTTTGTAAAGACAAAAAATCAAAAAGACACATTTTTTATGAGAATCAATGAACTTTTAAAATAATAGATATTGGAACGAACATAATTCAGTATGAAAGGTTTTATTCCTGTAGATAGATAAATAGATACACAGCTGATAGATGACAGATAGATAGATAGACAGATAATGATGATGATGATAGATAGATATAGATATACAGACAGACATAAGATAGATAGACCCATATACACATACATAAATTTATGCATATATTTGCTCATTAATCATCATGCTGTCGCAGGAGAAAACCACCCCTTATTTTTTCCATCACTAGAGCCAATTGTGTATTGTTTATGTGTAGCAATCACAAAAATTTAGCCTCCAGTAAAAGTTCTTCATCTGAAACAAAATACTAAAGGCACTGTTTTCCTGATGTCAGCAGATCCACCCATGGCAGTTTGAAAATGCATGGCCCTCCCCTTCAGTGTGCAGTGCACTTGTAAAGATGTATGATATGATTTGCTTCCCACTGTGAAGAAACGGTTTGTAGGACAGAAAGAGCTGCTGTGAGTGAGTCAGAAAGCTTGCATCTTGTGCAAAACTGAAATGCCATGCCCACATTAAAAAAAAAAGAGAAAAAGCTCACATTAGAGACTTAACAGCACAGCTGAAAGCACTAGAAAAAAAAAAGAAGCAGACTCACCCAGGAGGAGTAGAAGACTGGAAATAAACTGAGGGCTGAA
>LOEQ01004497.1:141088-160264 GCA_001685075.1 Bramus lutescens
AGAGACAGAGACAGAGACAGAGACAGAGAATATGAGAATGTTAGAGAGGCACCAAAGGCCTAAGCATGTGAGTCTGTAGATACTACTATGCAAAACAAAACAAAACTTCAGACAGTGTTATCCTTCTTAAATAAAAGACATTTCACATCCCAAACAAAATATAAATATATGTTAAAAAATTACACTATCCATTTCCTATAAGCTCTAGGAAAGAGGTGAAGAGACAGGAGCTAGTTTAGAAGCAGTAGGTGCTAGTGCTATGTTGCACAGGGAGAGGGGGTAAATTATAAGAGTTTACATTTCACAACAACTAGAAGAAGGCCTTTTAATGTTCCTATTACAACAGAATGATAAATGCAGGACAAGATGGCTATGTTAATTACATTGATTTGTTTATTACCAAATGTTTCTCTATATCATTGTGTCACACTGTACTCCATACACTGTACAAATACCATGTCTTGAATTAGTAAAAGGAAGACTATAGGGAAACACTTAGGAGATCAGAAAGCTGCGTGTTAACAGTCAGGCAATATTCACAGATAGTCATTCAATCTAGGTAAAAACTAAAGGAGTCACAGGTTTTGCCCTAAGTATTTACTGAGAAGGGAAAGAACTCTATACTAGCAAGTTCAGTGGAGTCACGCTAGCCATCTGTTTTCATAAGTTTGTCTCAAATATAAGCAGGTTAGAGATGCATGGCCAAAGCAAGGCAAGGATAGCCAAGGGAACAAGAGAACCTGGGAGGCAATGGACTCGGATCAATTTTGACCAACAGTACAACACAGAATATTTTTAAAATATCATGGGATAACCTACATTGTAAGGCCAAGGAGGGGAAGCAACATAGCTTAGTATCTCTCAGGCATGGAGGAAGGTGCTCAGCAAAGAGTTCTTAGCATAGAGCCATGAATATAATAAAAGTCACATGAGATCCTGAGTATAACCTTTAGAGGGATTTATACTCTGATACTCCTATTTGAACATAATTCTCAAGTCTCTAAAAGAATAGTTAATCTAAAACCTGTGGTTCTCTTAATTTGTGCCTAAGTGTTACTACACCATAGTACTTACCACGTATTATTTCATATGTGATGTACATGTTTATGTATTTGTCTTGTGTACTTTATTAGCAAATGTTAGTGACTATCATGAAGTGCTATATTCAATGAATGCCACATGAAGAATTTAATGCATGCAATTAATATAAGCAATTTAGGTGGATATATAGCTCCATAAGACAAAGCATGTAAAATGACTCCGTGTTAAATTTATATTACTAATACTTCAAATTTTTGGAAAAATTTATAAAATATAATATAGTGAAAATTAATTTAAAAATAAATTCTATGACTTTTATTTTTTCGTCATTATAAAACAGGAGTCCCTCCATGTAGCCCTGGTTGCCTGAAGGTCACTATGTAGACCAGGTACCCTGAAAATTACAGAAATCTGCCAGCCTTACCTCTGTCTGTCAAGGGCTGGAATTGAAATTGTACAAGACTATGTCCCACCTCAATGACGTTCTTAAACTACTCAATGCTCTAGCAAGTAACTATCATGCAAATTTTGAATTTCATGGTTTAGCCATGGCTCAGAGGTTAAGATTGCTCACTACTCTTACAGAGCATCTATGTTCAAGTCCAAAGATTCACACGGTGGCTCACAATCATCTACAACTCCGGTTTAGAGGGATCTGTTATCTTCTGACTGCAGGTTACTACATGCATATAGTATAGATATATATAGGAACACACACATGAAGATAAAATTAAACAAATCAATACTTATAATTTTTTCAATTAAAATTTAAAGCGGACAATCTACAGTCTCCTTAAACTATTTTTAGAGAATTTTTAAAAATCATTTTTGGAGATTTAAAAAAAAGCATTTAAGTAAGAATCTCTTAGAAGCTCATTTTGCTAGATGGTTTTAATCTTAACTTGAACATACAAGGAAACTCAGTTTGGGATGAAAGCCTGCCTGCCTTCAGTCTGTGTTCTCTTTTGTTTAAGGAAACAGAAATAGTTATTGTTCCCAACCTTTCTCTTTGAATAGCCTTGAATTCCTGGGAGAGAAAAACCTCACATGACAGACCCGATAATAAAAACAACTGTCCCTGAAGGTAAGAATATATCCTTAGAGAATCAATTTGTCTGAGAAAATGATGGGACATTAACAGTGGAACCATACCTTGACAAGGACTCCTTAATACACACACACACACACACACACACACACACACACACAGAGGAGTGTGTGCACGCGCGCGCATGTGTGTGCATGCGTGTGTGTGTGTGTTGTTCCCTGTTTAAACACAAACCTTCTCTTCCCAGTGTGATCTCTGCTTTGTAGCATTTATCTTATCTTCAATTAGCAGAATGAGACAGGTGGCCCTACAAGCATACTGGGGAGTCTGAAGACCAGGCTTTATGCTAAACAGTGTGGTAACTGCTTTGTGATTTGAATTGTTAATAAGCCTTCTCCAAAAAAAGTGCTACTGTTGGTGCTTTTAAACACTATCTGTATTTTTTTTCCCACAAAAGGTACTAAAATAGATTTTTTCAGGGACTATGTTGTACAAAGAAGTTAAGTGCACTTTGGACATATTCTATTACCACAGGTTAAAAACATACAAAATAAAATGCATATCTAGTTAAAATATGATGTCAACAGGGGCTATGCTACTTAAGTATACCCTGAAAAATTTAGCATGAGCCTCCCCCTCCAGCTGCTCCCTGTCCAACGGGACACAGGTTGTCCTCTACCACGGGTTTCTGACACTATGCACGCTCTGGACACCAACAGGTGTCATATTGGCTTTCTTTGCTGCATCAGGCTGAAGCTTTAGTGAGGCAGGGATTGCTGACAGTCACTTACATTCAGGTTTAAGTAGTTTCCCTATGCTATTCACTGTGATAATTGCCATAGTTTACTCATTTTCTTTCCAAAAATTCTTAGGTACCTACTGCTATCCTTCTTCCTTAAAGCAACAACAGAAGCCTTTACTGGATAAATACCTTCCACATGAACACTCCACTAGTAAACTTCAGCATGTCTAACCTTAAGGGCTCATTCATATTATACTGTCTTTTATTATTAGTTCTGCAAACTGTCTAAAATATTTCTATTCAACTGATTGCTACATCCTAAAACATTAGCAAAAAATCAAGTCAAAGAAATAAAGCAAGCTACTAGGCCGATTTCAAACATTTGCCAGGTAACTATATATATTACATATATATGGATATAATTGCTTAATTGGTATTTTGAAGACAATACAGTCTTTAAAAGAACAAATCTGAGCCGCAAGAAAGCACGTGAGAGCAGGTACCTGCCACAAGTTTACCTTGGACGTCAGTTGGATCCCCAGGTTCAACATGGTGGAAAAAGAACTGACTTTTGAGAGTTGTCCTTTGACTTTTACAGGAAAGTCAAACAAGGCATGTATGCAGACATATATACACACACAATACACATAGAAAAAATTATGTGATAAAGTAGGACAAAAGAAGACCTAAACTTATTACATTATTTAAACAGAAATAAAGCTACAGCTGTAAGACCTGATACCTAAGCAATCTATAATATAGAATTATATGCTAACTGAAAATACACACTCACACACAATGTATCTTTTTTGATTCCTCAAGAAAAATATACTTCTGTCTTCATCCACTATATAATATGAAAAGTTAATCTTTTAATCTTTGATATATTACAATTGTATGAACTCACCCTTTACTTTTGCTTCTCCAAACACCTTTATTTATGCCACTCACTCTCTTTCAAATTCATGGCCTCTTTTTTCTTCAATTATTTTATATAAATATACATATATATGTGTGTGTATATATATACACATATAAAATACATATAATATATATTCCTAAATATGTAAATACAGCCTTCTGAGTCTGTATAATATTTTTTGTAAGTATGCATTCAGAGCCAACCATTTGGTATAGTTAACCAATTGGTGTTTTCTTTCCTTGGAAAGATTTTTCAACCTTCCTCTCAGCAAACTTCCCAATCAATCAGGTCACAGAGTTGTGAAACCCAGTCCCAACTAGACATCTACAGGACAATTTCTGCACCTAAGGCTGTGGGATAATTGCAGAAGAGGAACCAGAGAGAGTGTAAGAGTCAGAAGAGTGAAATTGTGTTTTCTAGAAATATTAGATACAGCCATTTTTTTTTGGCCAGGAAAGACTTCATGTGGTTGAGTTTCCATATCATGCTGTACAATATTCATATTCTTATTTGGAGACTTGTGTCGTTCAGTTGAAATTTCCTCAGCTTTTCATCAGATATCACTGAACTTAAAATACTCTCATGATATTTGTTTTCTGTTAACTATAAGTTCTAGAGTTATGCTGGAGGGTTGACAGCATTTTTGCCACCCTTAAGGAAATCAATGGATGCCATTTAGAGTCTAAATTAAAGTATCCTCTTATTACAAAATATTTTTCTCACAATGCCCAAAAGTTGTTTATTATCTCTATAAACCAGTCTTTTTCCTTCCATCTATTCTACATAGATTCATGAAGTAAGAAACATGCTTATCGTAGAGTCAGTACTCGAGTGCATGCACACACAAACACACATGCATTCACAGACAATGAATGTGAATATATAAACATATGAACACATGTGTGCACACAGATGCATATACACTCCAGAAGACAGATATACACTCATGCACATGTACACACACATACACATTTTATTTACTTTGTCATCATTTATCAAACTCAGAGAAATTGCAGTAAATTCAACACAATATTGTTTCAGGAATCCACATTCATTGAAATAATTCACTACAGAGTATGCTTTACCAATGCCTATTTGTAAAATAAATAAATAAATGCAAATTTGTAGGAAAAGGTTCCAAAACTCTACCTGATCAAATCAAAGCTGCTGACTCATGTTTTTCAGTGCTTAAAAAATTAAAAATGTAGTAAATATTTAATAGATTCAAGCTATGAACCAATTTTACATCACATGATATTAACACATGCAGCACCAAAGCTTTGTTATGATGCAATGGTTCTCTGTGTTTGTGTTGTCTATCAGAAAACAGGGCTGCTGATATTACTTGGTTGTAGTGTGAGTTGGGTGAAAGCAGGCACCATCTTTTAAGGATTCAATCTAGATCTGATGTGTGGCAAATACTCCAAGTTTACCATCATCATCATTATTTATAGGTCACGACGTGGATTCTATAACTGGCATGTGTTTATTTTTTCCTGGGTATAATGATTTATTTAATTTAAAGATACTCTCTGGCAGGATTAACCATCTTCCTCGTGTGTGCATATATGTTTAAGTGTAGTTTGTTTTTTGCATTTTAGAATTCCTAGGTAAGCATGAGTGGGGGACAAGAGTGCAGACAAATGACTAGGGACGCGAATAAGACAAAGTGTCACAAATTCCTATGCTACAGCAAAAATACACTTGACTCTGAATTTTGAAGCAGACAGTAAAATAAGATGGGATACAACTGCCAAAGTTGGCAGGAGATACAAAATATATGTCTGCTTGTTGTCTGAGACTCCTTGATGGACTGCTAACACTTGCAAAGACTTTGTTCCTGGCAGTAAATGCTGAATTGGCTAGTTAGAAGGGTTTTATTTCACTAAGGTTGCTCATGAATAAACAGCACTCAATTTTTGCTGCAATTGTTTTTAAACTTGCTTCTTTATACCTATTTTTCCACTTGAGTTTTTAAGGCAGAAACTTCATAATTTTTAAAATTTTCGTCTTGAGTAATACCTGAGTTTCCAATACCCTTCCCTATCCTTCCCCTGCTAGGTTACTGGCTCTGCTCAAACCTCACTGTAATGTGCTCTTCAACCTGTGGTGACTTCTGCCACTCAGGAGATTGTCACCCAAATGGGATAAGGGAAACTTTACTGATTTATAATATTTATTCCTTGGTAATGAGATAATAAAAAGATAACAGGTATTTTTTTTAGAAGTTGAGACATTTTAAAGAAAGTTCCATTATTTTATGTTTGAGTAAATTTCAAGATAGAACATTTGTACCCCAAAACAAGAACAGGGCCTGACGTATCATTTAAAATCATTCTATCCAATACAAAGTCCTTAATCACATTGACTAAATTTAAGTTGATTAGACCAAACCAAAATCCACTCCTTCATTTTAACTACCATCATTTCAAATGCTCAAAATTAAAATGTGATCTTTAACCTACCCAGTGGACAGCAGCAGTAACGAAAATATCTGCCATCTTCTCCAGCCATGCTGCACAGCTCGGTCACAGAGCTCCATTTTCAAAATGCCCTTGACAAGCACAGGACTCCAAGATGGAGCTAATTCACTGGTCTCCAAAGGAACAAGTGTTTTCACATAGTGAAGAGTAGACATAATCCAGTAAGTAAAGTAAAAGAACAACAAAATATTTCTTTTATTGTTCAAGTATGCATTAGTCTTCTTTACATGATGAACTGAAGCACCCACCTGGTGCTAAGAATAAACAATTACATTCTTATGAAGTTATGCCTTTACTAAAGTTCATAAATGTTCCTCGCTGACATTCTCAAGAAAAGGGAAGTGAAAAGAGTTGTGTTGTGGAGAAACGGCTTTCAAGGCTTTAGTAAATAAATGGGATATAGTTTTTTCAAAAGAATCCCAAATTTCACAATTACTCTTTGGAGTTATTACAAAGATTAAATTAGAGATTAAAAAAGACAACATAGGAAAATAGTGAATGATTCCTCTATAATGGAAATAAACATTCACTTCCTAAGAAGGGAAACTGAAAAAGAGAGAAACATGGTAGAGCCCACAAGACTACAAGGTAAATGTATGGCAGATCTATTAGACTAATCCATCAGAAGTGTATATGGATATATCCACATGGAAAAAAAAAACCTTTCAGCAGAGCTGAGGGAACACTTGTCTTTTGGAAAAGTCACTAACAAATCTGCAAAAACCTTGTGAAGCCATGATTCTTCCTTCAAAATGGGATTATTTCTCAAAATACCTCATCAGAGTAGCTTTCTCCTCCTGCCCAGGCCAAGGAATGATCTTCTGAGGCCTTAGAGCAATAATATTTACTCTTTGTTCTAACAGTCAGATTTACATAGAGTCAGTCCCCCACTATTACCCTTGCTAACAGACCCATGTAGGAGTTTCAGAAAGACAGGAAGACCTTACCAGACAAACAGGTCTGGGTCCGCAGTCCAGGGTTCAGGGATATTTAGTAACCTTATCTAATGGTTTGGAATGTCAAGTATTTCCCCTTTAATGCTGACCCCTCCTGGGTAGTGCCACCCATTTCCTGGTGTGCTTCTTTGTGAGGTTCTACCTGCACTTTTTGTGATTCTGAAATGCATATCATCATTGTCTTTGACTAAGGGATTCTTTAAAGCAGGCCTGTAAAAGCTAAAAATCTGGTGGAGATCACTCCCTTTTTCTCTTTCACTGTTTATTTGCCCAAGCAATAAAGAATATATAGAAGTAACATACGTGAATTGATTTATTCCATTTTCCTTCAGATCCAATTAGCCAAGTTTTATCTTGTGATAGAGAATCTTAACTGGACCCTTAGAGGGTGCTGAGGATGGTACTCAAGGCTCCCAACAGAAAGAGAAAAACAAATATTTAAAAAGAAGAGTTTTCTCTTCAAACTATGCTTAAAGAAATAAAAAAATCCTGATATTTATTGATATACACTCAATTGAATTCCTGAGACAATAACAAAAGCCAGCAATTAAATCGTGAAGAAATTATTGTCATGTATTTATTATGCTGTTCTATTCTCAGGCTTTTAAAGCAGAAGGATAATGGCCATACTTTGATGGTTATTTTAGTTAATTGCAATAAGAGGAACAGATCCTCTTGCTTTTTTAATCCATTGTTTGTTCTGCCACTGTCCCTGAACATGAGATCTTCCCTGGAGTGGCTAATATACTCCTATGCCATCCTATTGAAGAAAACTGATTTTTTTTAACCTCCCATCACATAAAAATTATATTTCTATTGTTAATGCTTATCCTAGTGGCTAGGTTTATATCTATCCATCCATTTCTCCATCCATTAATTCATTCAGTCATTCTAAATATAACTAAATATAATGAATGAATGAATTCAATTATACTTGGGATGATGAATAAATAAGATAAAATAAAAACTATTACATGGAAGTTAGACAAGACAGACCAACAGAATGCAAATAGCTCAAGAGAGGGCACAAGAATCAGAGCCCCACTCATTTGTAATCTCAGGAATTCTATTCAAATAAACCAGAAGCTATTCCATAAGTGTGAGGAATTGGGGCAGTTCCATGCAGGTCGTATGAATACTGCTTCAGTATCTGTGAGTTCATGTGAGCTTTGTTTTGTTGATTTAGAGTCTTGTTTTGCTGTGATCCTTCATCCCCACTGGCTCTTACTTTTATGTCTCTACTTTTGTGGGGTTCCCTGAATCTTGAGGGGAGGGATTTGATGGAAACATGCCATTTAGAGATGAGACTTCCAAGGTTTCTCATTCTCTGCATAATGTCTGGCTGCGAGTCTCAATTGTTCCCATTAGCTGCAGGAGGAATCAATCATCAGCTCTGATGATGGCTAAAAAAGGCATTGCTTTATAAGTAAAACAGAATATCATTATTAGGAGTCACTTTATCAGTACATTTTTTTCTTCTTTTATACCACTATTATTTGGTTCTGCCCTAAGTCCCTGGGCTATATAGTCTCAGATTCTTGATCACCCAAGCAGTGTTGGATATGGGTTCCATCTTATGGAATGGACCTTAAGTTATGTCAGTCATTGGTTGGTTACTCCCTTAAGCTTCATGCCACCATTGCCCTGGCATGTGTTGAGGGAAGTACATCAATCATTGAAGATAAAGTATTTGTGCCTGGCTTAGTACTCACATTTCTTTTTGTGATAGTGTGCCGAGTATCTTTCTGTACCAAACATGCTGGAATGGAGGAGTGGAGGCTCCATGTAGGAATCAACTCAATATCACCATTTTCAATGAGTTGTACAGGTGTTGTCGTCAGCAATGGTGCCTTGCTGTCAGATATAGAGAGTAACCTATAGTCTTGTCAACAGCCAGGGTTGTTTGGAGATTTCTGTGGTCCCTTTGGTCAACAACTCAATTAAACATATATAAACCCAGTACTGGAAGTTTTGGTTGGTGATAAGAGACAGCCAACTGGTACTCTGTCTCCCTCATTACTGGGCAATTTCACTTAGATCACCATCATATTTATGCAAATATCTCAGGAGGTGTCTATTGCATTAGGTTTCCATACTCCTCCTCCTCAAGTTCCCCTCAATTTTAGCTGTATTTCTTCATATTCCCTCCCACTTCCTCCTCTCCTCATTCTATCCCTACTTGGTCCTCTTATTCTAGACTGCTTCCTATCTATCTATCAATATTGATTCTATAGACCTTTCTTAAGGAGATCAACCTATTCTCTTTAGATGGCAGAAATGAAATCCCAGAATGAATAGCCCTGGCATCTTTCAAGAGACCACACAGATGGTGGGTCCTTCCCTGTGCTCACTCAAACACAGGGGGCTACACTGCCCTTTTCAAGTAGGGCCCTGACATTTACAAAGGCTGTAGACTTTATGTTGTGTTTCCAGTCACAAATTCAGTCATCTGATGGACAGTTCTATTTTTTAAACACACATACACATAGCATTGGAACAGATTTTTCAATACTGATCTATGTACTCAAAATTTAACTGGCTATCTCCAACTGCTCCAATAACAACACTGAGACTGGTTGACTAATGTATTTCTCTAAAGCTATATCCATGGTAGACCACAGACAGCCATAGCCACCTATTCAATTTTGAAGGCCAAAGCCATCTTCTATGTCTTTGTGACAGAAAAGGTTGTAACATAAGGGTCATAGGTATAATCCCAACACTCAGGAAGCTGAGGCAGAAGAATTGTCATGAATGCAAGATCAGCAATGTTTACACAGCTACCTCGTGATGTCCTTCTTCAAAAAGTAAAGAAAAAGAAAAAAGAAAGAAAGTAAATTAGCTTCACAGGATGCTACTGGTTCATGAATATAAGTGTAATCCTTGGCTTAATACTGATTTCATGAGGTTTAGCAGTCATTGAGTGTGAATTCCAAGGCAACAAGTAGATGCCAAGTTTTAGCAATAAATGAAACATCAAGAAGCCAATAACAACATGATGCTTGTCATCCTATTAATCATTGTGTATGATTCAAGAGCATATTAGTAATTTAGATTTCAATTTGGAATAATAATCAGTAGTGAGTGTACTACATTACATTCAAGGACACACATCCAGTTGGAGAACACAGAAATTCAACAAAGATGCTCTAAGAAAACTGGAAGTCTTCATAAATAAAAATTAAACAGACAAACAAGTAAAAGAGAAACAAGAGACTTTTACCAAAAGAAGAACACTGGAAATGTGTGTATACTGTCAGGGTGGCTGAGGCACATCATTACTCCAACAAGGACAACCCAAGTTGTGAAAAGTGGACACCAATTTGTCACATAAAGCACAATCATACCTGGAAACACTGAGCAACCTCAATGTTAAAAGTTACATTCAGGCCAGGCGGTAGTGGTGCAAGCCTTTAATTCCAGCACTCCTGAGGCAGAGGCAGGCAGGTCTTTGTGAGTTCAAGGCCAGTCTGTTCTAAAAGAGAGAGTTCCAGACAGCCAAAGATACAGGAAAACCCATCTTGAAAAACCAAAATAATAATAATAATAATAATAATAATAATAATAATAATGTTACCCTCAGTCATGTATCTGTAACATACACTAACATAACAAGCATTTTAAAAGTATTTAAAAAATTCCCAACCTTTGAAATATTCATCATCCTTATGCTGGTTGTTAAATATAATATTTCTAACTGAATATATATGCTTGTAATTACTGACTTCTGTCATTAATTCCCAACAGTCTTTCCCATAACACACTCTGGTGCAAATTAGAACTTTATTTCCTTTTTATTTACAATCCCCAGCTTCTTCTCAACTCTCTAAACTCTTTAATAACACCATGGGATTGTCATTCTTAGTAAATATTTTTGCCACTTTTTCTTATCTCTCTCATTTCTGACAATACTCTCACATGCAAAGGTGATTTATGCTCATCCTTTATTCGTTAGTAAAAGATTTTTGCTTCTTTTCATGTTAACTTTCTTGGTCACAGACATACTTATAACAAAGAACATTTTTAAATATACAATTCAAGAAAACATGGGAATCACAATTGATCATGCAATTTGTTTTATCAATGAAATGTGATAAGAATTGCCAACAAATATTTCTGTCACTCTCCGCTTGTTCTTCTTTTACAAGAACATCATATCTTGCTATTATCTGCAAATGCAATAAGACATGTCTCAAATAGGAAATGTTCCTTTTGACAGGAGACCAGAAGGGAATGATAACAACAAAATCATGACCAACACATATGCTGAGAAATAGGTTCTCTTCTTTTAAGACAATGAGTGTCCAGCTCATCTGACATTATGTATACAAATTCTCTATAGTCTGTAAAGAAAGCTAGTATATCCCATATGTTTGTTGATGACTATAGGAGATATTGTGGGTGTTGATCAGCCACAGGTACTTTATGCAGAAATGATTAAATTCATCAGTAGTTAAGTATCTATCACCTCAATGGTATCTTTCACATATCTTCATGAACTTTAAAGGATATAACCATATGTTTCCTCAAGAGTCATTTCACTATGCCTTAAAATATGGCCATAATTTTTCAATATGTATCGCATAAAATTAAAAAATGAATAACAGACAAGGTTACCTATGAGTCATAATATGGAAAATAAGATCTGGAGATGGGGCAGTAGAAAAACAATAGTATCATTTTATTGAGTGAATATCTTCTGACAATTAAATGATAAATCAGGAACAATAAGAAATACTAAGAAGAAATATTTGAATAAGGCAATTTTGTAAGTTCATTTCTAGGAAATATGCAGGGGTTGCCAATGGGGAAAAGCACAGTGAATTATAAGCTAATAGACGAGTCAAAGAAGCTCCCATTATATTGTAATCTCATGCATAAGTGAGACCTAAGCAAATGAAACAGAGTTTGTGGTTCTAGAAAGACATTCAGGATGGGCACACATCTCTGATTATTTCCCAAGAGAAGCAAGCAAAATGATCCATTGTCAGAAAAAAAGATAGAGATGGAGGACACAGATAATCTTCAGAATTTAAATGAGGTTTATAGTAAGCATTACAGAAAAGAAGCTAAGTGGGGAGTGAACACTTTCCAAGCCACAGGTGCATCTAGCAGAAAACAGAGACTACTGATTCCCAGAGTCAGGTGATCTTCCGACAGTGACACATACTGATCACAGTAGGTAAGTCACTTTTGCTAGGGTAGCTTCTGAGGCCAGATGGTTGTACAACGGACAAGAAATCAGGCACAAAACTGGCTGCTGCTTTGGAGTGGGACGTCTAGGTCAGGAAAGTGAAAGGTTGGTGATAAGTGTTCCTCTGTTAATCACTGCTACGAAAACTGGTGGTCTTGATGAAGTGGAACACAACAAATATCACATCAGTACCAATATGATGCCAATGTTGAAATTATTACCTCATTACACAGAATTCCATTTCCACTCAAAGTTTTCAATTCATTGAATATGCCTAATTTGGCTATCCTTATGCTCTTTTTGAGTTACGTAATGCAGCATTAATATCCTCACTTTGTAGGATGTAGAAAAATTAAGCTTCTACTGTTTCTGTGCTATTAAACTTGCCCAAATTCCTAAGGTATGTTTGTGGTAGACTTTAGCACCAGAGCCCTATCTATTATTCTCTTGATGTGTGCTTCTTGGGTAAAACACAGAAACAAACAAATCCAAAATGAAACGCCAGTAAATGCTAAATTAGGCATCAGTTCAAAGAAGTTCCCTTATTTGACCCAGAAACTTCAGGTTCATTACTGTGGTTAGGTCTGGAAAAGATGCTCAGGTACCTTATGTCCTGAGGTGATGTGCAGTCTTCACATGCCTTTTTCTCTGAGACACTGAGCTTATTTAAAGTCTACCTGTATAACATGAGTGCTTTTTAAAAATGTAGTCATTGTAAAATACAAAGAATAACTCTACAGCCTAGTAAGCCGGAATGTCCTTGTTTTTACTTGAGTAATTTTATTTAATCTCCAGAAAAATCCTCTAGACGTTTTATTAAATTATAAACCCATAAATAGAGCAAAGGGATTAGTTGGGTCCAGTGCCTACAAGTAAATTTAGTGCTATATATGAACAATTAAGAATCAAAAACAAAAAGGCCCCCAAGTTATAACATGAATGTCAAACTATTTCCCTATGAGTGTCCAATTTTAAGTTAAAATTGAGGTCACAGTGAAGTGGTAGAAGTCAAAGCCAATTAATTCTTTTGATCTCAACCTGAGAAACATACACTTCTGCTTGCAATCATTGTGCCCAATAATGATTTCTTGTTTCATTTAAGGTGTGTACATCATAGAATTAAAAAGAATACAGTACTCCCTGGAAAAAGTCACACTATCAGTTTTTAAACGAGTGATAATTCAATTGCATAGACCTTTTATGTTTGCTTATAAAATGTTTATATGATAAACATAATAACTCTACTTTCATCAACTTTATATGTGAAATTATCATCATCATAATAATAACAAACCAACATATGCTCTCAAGTTTCAATTCCTTGGTCATGACCTTAAAGTTATTTTCCTAAAAAGGTGTAATTAGTAAGTGATATTCGCAAGACATTATAAGTCATTGCTCCTGAATTCTTTGTCTCATCCTTCAACAACTGGATATGGCATAGTTTATTTCTGAAATTGATTTTTAATTCATCTTTGAATGATTTCATTGAGAACTATAATGGTCTTTATTAAAAAGTAGCCAATGAAATTGCCCTTATTTTCAATAAGAATCTATGTAAAGAACATAGATTATCCAAAATGAGGTTCAAACCAATAATAATAACAACAACAACAATTTTCCTTAGCTCCAAACTACAATATCCTTTTCACTGGAAGTTTTGTTTTACTATCTCTTTCTAAAACTTCCATGCTGAAATGGATCCTATTAATCACGTACCAGTGCTAATGGCCAAAATAGTCTTATGTGTACAAAGTCACTACTGCACAAAGTTCATATTGTATTTTCAATGCTTAGACAGAGTGACTGTGTTTTCATTCTACCAGAAGTTTTCAATAGCTTTTGGTTATCAAATAAAGCTAGCATCTGAAATAAACATACAATTATTTAAACCTAGATTGTGTTCATCCATATTCATTTTCTTTCCTTTAAAATAAGTTCTTAGAACATTAATTATCTAGACTATTAATGTTTTTCTTCAAATATCTCCCACTTCTAAATCTTTCTTTTCTCCATTTGTGTGTGTGTGTGTGTGTGTGTTATAATCACGTGACTCTGAAAGCCAATAAAGAAGTCAGACATTCATGTCGGGTATCTTCCTCTATGTTTCTCTACATTATTTATTGAGACAGTGTCAGAGCACTGGAAGATAGTTATTTCAGCTAGAATGGCTTGCAAGAGAGCCCCCAGAATCTATCTCTGCTCCCCAGTAACGGAGCTACTTGTAGAAGTTACAGTGCTCAGCATTCAAGTGAGTATGGGAACTCCCAATGTGGATCTTCAAACTTGTGAAGCAAAGCTTGTATCTATTGAGACATTTCTCAGATATTTGTTTGCTTATTTGTTTGTTTTATTGTTCTTGCTTTGAGACAATGATCTCATTAAGGACAGATAGCCTGGAACCGAGAAGCTGAAGATGACCTCAAATCCCGAACAGTCCGTTTTTGCTTACCAAAACCAGGATCACCTGTGTGCTTCACAAGGCCTGACTTGCTGCTCTCTAATATTAACTCTCCACTACTTATTCTAGGAGATTGGATTGTCTCGTTGTACTCTTTTGGATGGCATTTTTTATGCTTTCTAGCAGTCAGAAGGTTTTACATTTCTTTTTTTTTTTAATGAAAAGTCTCTTGCCAAATCTCAGGGTCCCTAAAATTTAAGTGTTGCCCTCTTTAGTTCTAGGATTATCTACCATTTCCGTAAAGCTCATTACAGGTAAACAGAAAACTGACCAAGAGATATAACTCCTGTCTATGAATTCCAATGTCTTTTTTCAACATTTTAGCATCTTTTCCTTCCTCTCCTGGAGATAACACTGCTCACTCATAGTTAAGCCTTTGCTTAAGCATTCATTCTCCCTGTTTGATTAGATGATCTCCTATACATTCTCACTACATCCTATGAATATTCATTCTGTCAGTAATCTATGCTGAAATTCATCCTCCTCGTGACAAATGTTTCTCTTTTAATGCAAACCCCAATGTTCATTAAAACAACCTAGACTTGTCTCTTGAGTTCAACAGCTTCAGAGTCCCTTCCTAAGCTTGTGAAGTCTGTCCTCGGCCTTCTGAATAAAAAAAAAATTGCACAGTGAAGAATTTTTCATATATTACCCTCACTAAATATTACAACAAAAAGTGTATGGATTCAAACATTTAAACTATTGCAAACAGTATTTACCTTCCATTGGTTATCTGGACATCCTGAAAGGCCATAAATTGCTTTGGATTTAAACTGTGAAAAGAAGTGGGCACATTGCAATGCATCACTCCCTCTGATTCCCATCAGAAATGCAGATTTCTATGCCCCAGCTAATGACAGCCCAGAGTGAGCACTTTGTAGATTGCCTCAGCTGAAGAACAGCACTGCCTTCAAATCATTCAGTTATAAAGATATAGACGGAAGATTTTAACCCAGCACTCGAGAGACTGAGGCAAGACTGAGAAAAACAGGAGTGTGGGACTCTGTCACTTGGGAAAACTGTGAAGGGTCATCTTATTGACAGACTTTTTGACGGAGGTCACTGGGGTTGTCACAGTCTCTGTGTTGTCACTCAACCCCTCGTTTAGGTCACACTTATCTCTCTCACTTCTACAGGCACAGGCACAAAGGCCTTCTCTATCCGGAGGCTCACACATTAGAACATGTCTCAAGATCTGCTTCTTAGCACCTCTATGTGTAATAAGAGCAGAAAGTGTTCTGCATAGATTTTTAAAAGTTGTAAAAGACCTTGGGGGTATATCAGTATTGTGAATTTGTACATATTATTATTAACTAATTTTGTCAGTCATTAGAAGTTGGCTGCGTACTCTTTCCACAGCAGTTTGTTAATAGCTACTTAAAAATGATACTTGCTTATGGACTGATATTATGGATTTTACATTTTAAAAATATCATTAAGTACTATATTATTTCTTAAAGGAAGCATGTTGCTATAAAGGACCTTATTTTGAGGAAGGAAATGATAGAGGGTGGATGTGCTGGTATACTAACATAATATAACCATTTTTTTCAACCTGAGTTGAAAAAAAAGTGCACCTTTATAAACAGGCTAGTCAGAATGAAAGTGCTGAGGACTAAAAATGCAATTAGCTTGGGCTAAGAAGTGATATCCTACACAAAAAGCAGACATGTTTCTCATTTGAATAAAATTATTATCTGGCTGACATTTGCAGTTGTTTCAGCAAGCTAGCTCAAACCTAACCCTTGTTATTTCCTCTTATAACTTAATTTTGCATATTTGGTAGTTCAGCAATTAAAATGAAGCAGAGACTTTCTTCTGAGGGAGCAAAGATTTGGCTTTGTAGTTCATTAGAAACATCTAGAAAGGAAACGCAGGATTCCCCTGTGGCCCTTCAGCCCTTCAGCTTCTCAGAGTTCACTGTGAGCACAAATCAATGGAAAGATCTCATTAAAATGTGCTTTCTAATGCAAGCGTTCTACACTGAAAGCAAAGGTTCTGCATTTCTAGGTGTTACTGATGTGCTGTTCCACAGGTCATGGTATAAGCAACACAGTATAGGAACACCTGAGAACATGAGGCTCAGCTCAGAGCTGGATTAGATAAGTAGGGATTACCTATGATGTATTGTAAAAGGATCCAGATTCCATCTTTAAGAAGAATAAAAACACAAACACATATAAAATATAGCACAAGATTTGAAGGAGTCATTTAGCTGCTTAGCTACTGTACTTATGAAATGAACACATCATAGAAAGTCTAGTGAACTGGAATAAGTACTTATAGAAAATGAAAACTGTTTCTAAAACGCATACCATAATACGTTATGCATTTTTATAAATATGGGCCACATACAGCAATAAAAGTCTTGGGTGGCTTATTCTCTTACTACAAAATCTAAAGCTTAGATTGTAATGCTGTGTTTTTCAGTTCTAGTTTCTTTCTAGTTCTACAACACTACAGTGTTCTGGGATTTCTTCTTATATGAAAATGGTCCTTCTTGGCTATGTTATAGGTTTCTTGTCTCTTAAATATCAATATACTTTAGGTTTAGTTGAGGGACATATATTTTTCTCACAGTGTGTAGTGCATGGCTCTGAAGCCCACATCGACAGCACTCTGGTCTAAAATAGCTCTTAATGCTATGCTAGGTCTCTCTTGAAGTGTGGATTCACACAACCTTTGTAAATGAGCTACTCGCTGCTGCATTTAATACGCCCAAGAATGAAGTCAGAATTTTCCCAGAGTTCCTAAAAGCAATGAATGGTACCATGAGTCAGCTCAATCCCAGAAATATAAATGTATGCCTGAAGTCTCTTTCCTTCAACATTAACCCTTAGTCTTCTTTCTCCATTATGTCATATGACATCATCCTGGATCCAGTCTGCCAGGTGCTATCTAATGCCTTGATTACTATCCCCACTGTTCCGGTCCTCTGTCTTCAGATTTGTTCTTCGTACCCCAATTTATATTCAAGAGTCATGAAGAACATTGCAATGGGCAAGTGTAAAAATGTTATTTTCCTTAACAGCACCCTTCAAATAAAGGGTATCTTTCAGAATAAAATTCAAATTCAATGGTTCTTCTCTAAAATTCCCTACATTTTAGATTCATCTGGGCTTTTCCTTCAAATGTAACACTGAAGTTTTTAAACTTCCTTGAATTTATGATACTGAAAGGTAAGTGGCATAGCAGTAGTGTTTTTATGGTTGTTTGCTTTTTGCTTGTTTCCTCTTTTTTTCCCCCTTATGGATACTGCCTGAGTCATCGTTTGGGATTTTGGTATAAAGCAACTCCTCAGACTTTAGACACAGATAAACTCTGAATGGGGCTTTGCCCTTTTTGTGTGGACTAAGGAGAGGCACTTGGCTAACTTCCTTGATCGGCAGTCATTTCTCTTTAAAGATAATAGAAATGTATATGTCATAGAACCCTGTGAACATGAAATGAAATGATGCCTGCAAAGAGGCTGGCCCACTTCTGAGTATATGATATTAATAACTGTTATTGTTCATAAGCTCCTGGAACAGCATCGCTGAATGAAAGCATTTTAGGTCATTGTCCCAGCTGTTCTCACTATGCCCTCAGCACTGCTCCCGTCATTGTTCCCAGTATATGCAATCTCTGTATATTATGCTTTATTGTTCTGAGCCTTCTACATAATGAAGTGTTCTCGGATCAAGATGATATCTGTTTTATTTACTACTGCACATCTGACATCTAGCACTGGGATGACGTTTTACCACAGTTAACACTGCAATAAAAGCAAAGGGCTTCATAATTAAAAGGAATCCTTTCCAACCACATCAGGGCTGGAATTTTCAAAGCATCATGTTGCAAAGTATGTATGCATGTGTAGCTGTGTATAAGTTAAACGTGTCAGGAAAAATCTAACATTAAGTGTAATTTTTTTCAATTTGGGATGAGTCTTAAATTGAGATATTTTATGTCATAGACATTTTTGTTATGTGCAAAAGGTAAATGAATTCAGAGATAAATAATACTAGGGGCTGCAGAGATGACTCAGCAGTTAAGAGCATTGGCTGCTCTTCTAAAGGATCAAAGTTCAATTCCCATTGAACACATGGTGACTCACAACAGTCTGTAACTCCAAAAGTTTCAATGCCCTTTACTGGTCTCTGCGAACACCACACACAAGATGTGATGCATAGGCACAAATGCAGGAAAAAAACACCCAAACACATTTTAAAAGATAAATAAAATAAAAGGGTTTTTTCTTTATTTATTAAAAATTCCCACCTCCTCCCCTACTCACATTTCCCTCCCACTCCTCCCACTCCCTCTCCCCCTCCCTCTCCAGTCCTAAGA
>LOEQ01004497.1:161008-171659 GCA_001685075.1 Bramus lutescens
TATGTGCCACACCTTCTTTATCCATTCTTCTATTGAGGGGCACCTAGGTTTTTTTCAGGTTCTGGCTATTACAAATAGTGCTGCTATAAACATAATTGAACAAATGCTTTTATAGTATTATTGGGCATCTCTTGTGTATATTATCAATAGTGGAATTGCTGAATCCTGAGATAGGTTGACTCCCAGTTTCCTGAGAAACCGCCACACTGATTTCCAAAGTGGTTGCACAAGTGTTCCCCTTACTCCACAACCTCTCCAGCATAGGGTATAAAAGGTTTTTAAAGAGTTTCTAAATATATTATTAGACATAAAGAAGGCATATAAACAGAAAACACAGATTTTAACTTGAAAGAATTTTTGTGTTTTGAAATATTGGGGATATATCAATAATTTCCTCAATGAACTACACTAAACATTTTATAAACATTATATGAAAGCTACAGAATTCTACAAATGTTACTGATAAAACAACAGAAATTTTATTTTAAAACCAGCTCTCATCACAGGGCAGGTCCTCTTCCATGAGCTCCTCTTGAAAGTAGCTTCCAGGGAGCAGTGTCAAGTCAGACTGCTACATGGCGGCCTCTATACCTGAGGAGTGGTGCCAACTAAAATAATGAGGGAAAGGTTTAGGTGAGGACCTCTCCTTGTTGAAATACTGTGAAGGTTAAAGGTTTGAAAGCCAGATTGTTTGTCCTTTTCTACAAGAAAATACAAAGCAGTATGTACCTAACCAGTAAATAGATGCTTTAAGAAAGAAAATAAGGTACATGTCTTTTAGAAAGCAAATTGGAAAAATGTTTGTATAGTTTGACCCAGTAATCCTTCTTCTGGAAGTTCACCTTAAGAAAAATTTGAGAGAAGGAAGGAGCCAGATGCCTATTACAGTGTTTCTCAAAATATAAAGGAAATATAAAAACCATCTGGATTTCAAATTTGGAGGGATTTAGTATGTCAGTTATATGCAACCTATGAAAATAAAATCCTGACCACAATACTGACATGTATCTTGCCAACTAATAATAACAAATATAGCACTGTTTTGTATTGGTTTCTATTATAGGTTATAGTCAGAGATAGTTACAGTATTGAAAGCACATATGTATGTATATCAACAATGAGTAAATATGAATGCAGGTAAGTGATTAGTGAATTAGGTTTGCATAATAGTAAACACTCCTAATAAATTCTGTATAATATGTACATCTGTTACCAGTATATTAAAAATCAATGTTTTTAAACCCTAGATTTATGTTTTTCTTTTTTTTTCTGAATCTGGTCTTAAGTAGACAAAGCCTTATAAACTATATTCTCATACTTTATATAGCATAAAAGTCATCTATGAGAGTATATCTTTATGCTGGTTTATAAAATGGTCTCAGGTATCCTGGGCTGGCCTCAAATTTGTTATGTAGTTGAAGACTGACTACTAGGGACTCCTAATCCCCGTCTCCACCTGCTGAGCACAGGATTGAGAGGATTGCAGCCTTTTGTTCCCATGCCTCTTCATGCAGTGCTGTGAGCAAACTCAGGACTAGATATGTACTAGGGAAGTGCTCTACCAATGGGCTACAATACCAGCCATTGCTCTCATATTTCTATGAAACCATAATTCCCAGAAAAGAAGAATATGGCTTCCTCATGTGCCTAATCCATAGGCTTTAGTAATAAATATTCATTGATTTCTGTGTCGGGTTGTTCGAATTTGATTATTGAGTTCTTGAGTTATATTCTAGATAGGTTGCAAACTATTTCTATTTGTTGGTTATGTAACACTGAAGAATGTTCTGAGAATCTTTCTCCTAATCATTATTAAGTCCATAGTAACTGAATCAACTTCAAATGAGCATATGGCTGTTAAGAAAGCTGAATTCAAGGATACTTGACTCTGAGACTGTATTCCAGCTCCTGCAATACTAATCTTTACAACAATAAGCAAGTCAAGAACAGTCATGTACTTTGCATGCATTGCCAGTCCAGACTATCAAATATAACACCTACCTAGAAGACCAGCGGCAAGCACTGCATAGTTTACGGATGGAAACCATTTAAAGCAGCACCTGACGTAGGTATGTGGTGTTTGCTACTTGTATAGTCACACCCTCTGATAATTTCTCAAATACTGGAATTATGCCTTTTTTACATATACTCTAAAAGGACAGGTAACAAATAAGGTTTACATCATTTACAAAGGAGGAAGTGCTCATAATTCTTCATCTAGAACTTTTAACATTGAATGGGTTACTTATTTCCCTATTAAGTTCCTCAAAAATAAAATGTAATAAGTATCTGCAGCACAAGTTTTACTTAAGATAGGATAATAAATGCAGTAGAATTCATAACAATAAAATGAATTAATCATACCATAAATTTAAGATAGCATGCCATGTGATCTAAGAGGGAAGCTGGTTAATAAATTTTGTTTTTACAAAGTAGGTGGCACAAAAAGGTTTCTACAGATAAAAAAAAAACCCTGAATTTAATTTATACATATAAACTACACAAGCAAAATGTTACAAATTGTCATTATCTGTTATATATTTGATGTTCGCTGACATCAGAGTGTGGAGAGCTTTGCAGGAGTTTGTCAAAAAATGCCACAGTGTAGGTGTTAAGGACAATGGTCATCATAGAAAACAATTAACCTCCAAAGCTCAATGGTCCCTGAAGTCAGGAGCAACTCAGTCTTCAGAAATAATCTTGCCCTCACCAGGACGATTTTCTGTCAAGAAAAATATCCACACCTATTGTTGTCTTCCAGGGAGCACAGGTTTTCTCTGAGGCAGCGTGTGAAATATTCAAGAATACTGTGGGAAGGTGTTAAATTAGAAGAGCTAAAAATAAGCACACCTTATGCAAAACATAATCTGTGAAAAGGATGGCCAGACACAAAATTTCACTCAATATATTCATTCAAAAGCTTCCAGCTCAAAAATTTTCAATGAACAAATGAGAGGAAGTCACATAAAATGAAATGCTTTTGAAAAATCTCCTTGGGGAATAAGGGTTGCCAGTAACAGCAATTTCTTGCTGCATAGATTCTTATCATGCATCTGATCTACTCATAGTGATATTACACTTTCAAGGACTTTGATCCTCTGGACTAAAAGACTCCTGAAGTATAGGTATAGTCCTATAGGTATGCCTAATTTAAAAAGAAAAAAAAAGATAACAAAGAGAGCTACTGGAAGCATAAACTAAGTATGACTGGAAAACACAGGAAACTGCATTCCAACTCAATCATGCCTTTGCACAAAAGGAGAGAGCTTTTGCTGATTGCTGGGTGTGAAGTGATCATCAGAGTTAGCCTCACGAAAATTTTCATGAAGTCAGAGATAGTTACAGCAATTGAAACTATCTGGTCCCTGGAACTCAGAATTAGTAGATGCATGCATGTTTATACAAACTCAACAACTTTAAGTGACTAAAATGCCTGAGTATGTACGTACAACAAGCTAAGCATTCTAAGTATGGAATTTTCTTATTTCAATCCATAAAACAACTCTCTTGAATCTGTTATTATCTACATGTTCTATAGGACATAAAGTGGCATATATCATAATAAGATCATAATAAGAAGTAGTGCAATCAAAAGAATAAGTCCAAAATTCAAATCTTAAACACACGCACGCACACACACACACACACACACACACACACACACACACGAAGAGGGAGAGAGAAGTGAGAAATAAAACAATTTTATTTTCACTGGTACACTATTCAATTTCAATAAAACAATATTTAAAGATAAACTTTGGCATATCAGTATCAAAGCAAATTAATTTTAAAATATTAATTTTCATAGTTGTGTTCTTCTGAGATAAACATAACCCTAATCACTTGTAATAATTAACATAAAACATTTTCAAGAAAATTTCTATGAACAATGTCCTTGAAGATATTTGAGGAAATAATAGTTAAGGGTGACAAAATCTCCAAGAAACATACCTCCACTCCTAATAATGCAAAATTCCTCACTCTGAAACATCCATATCTCTATACTGAAATGGCCTCAAATAGTCTGCTACATGAAATACAAACCAGTGTAAATCATCACAAAAAAAATGTTGGCTGCAAGACAGTTTTAGATAAAACAAAGTCTCATATTTCTTGATACATGATCTTTTTTCCATGTATATATATACATATTATTCACACATATAATATATATTATATATGCATATACATACTAAATGTTGGCTGTTCTTATTTCATTGTTCCTCCTGACTCTATTATCACGTAAATTATATCTCTATTCTCACACTGGTCTTGGCTAGGTGAATGCCACCATGCACAGATTCAGTGTCTATGTGGTTACCCAAGGAGATGAGATGGCACAATTCTAATACCGATATTGAAGAGATTGGTGCCTGTAAGTCTATGTACAACGACAGAGCATGCCTGCTTATATAATATGCTCAGACATACGCATTTCTCAAATATAAACATCAAAACCATTTTCCAATCAAACTCATTCAAAATAAATTTAACTTAAGCAGTAGAGGTGAGGAGCAGAGTCAGTTTCTTCAAAGATATCCGATTAGAAACCTAGTTTTGTTGCAACAGAATATAGTAGCAATGGAAGCCTGTGGTGACTCTTCACACCTCAACCCAATTTATTCTCTCCTTTTTTCTTAAGAATGAAGCTGAGTCTAAGGAACGCATTCATCAAATGCTTATTATCTGCACACTCTTGTTATCTGTAACCCCCAATGTTAGACATCGCAAAGGAATTTCACATAAGTTTTCTTCAGCCTACTTTCTACACAGTTGTTCAGTAAAATCCCCAAGTTGATCGTGGCCACTTTTCTCACAACTTTCACTGTGTAATATGCAATTAGGTTTGCGACCTTTTTCAAACTGAATTGTGAATCTTTTCATCATTTCAGTAAAACTATATCATCTTTCTTCTAAACCACAGCAAGTGCTTTCTAAGGGAGCTCTGCAACCAGAGGTCAATACTTTATAGTTTAGTCTCCATCCGGCACCCAGAATGACCCTTCTAATGACAGTCCCACTGCTAGGTCCAGACACTATGGCTCCAGAAAATCTCCTCAATATACACAAAAACGTATTTACAAATGCCACCAAGGCTTACATGATCAGATATTACTTAGGTCTTAGGTCCTATCCTCTATTATTTTATTCAATTCTGTGGAGTTTCTTGCTGTTTCTTTAGAATATCTGACACACTTTTACTTTATAGTCCCAATCATCAGAGATCCTTCAAGATAGAATCTCCACTCTATCTTCTTTCTATAATTTGGATTTTTTGATGAAATGCCTACTTCATGTAAATAGAAACCAGTTGCTATTTCCACTTTAAAAATTTGATTACTTTTAAATTTGTGTGCACATGCACGTGTGTGTGTGCAGGGCAAAAGTGCACACGAGTGCAACTGTTTGTTCACAGAGGCCCGAATCATTGACTCCCTGGAGTTATAGGCAATTTTGAGCTGTTAGATGTGAGTGTTGGGCATCAAGTTAGGGTTTTCTGTAAGCACAGCATTTTCTCTTAACTGATGAGCCCTCTCTGTAGCTATGGTCTTCTCATCTTAATTATTGTCTTTAGAACACTTACTACTACATAATGTATACTTATGTCAGTGTATACATAT
The DNA here is from genome assembly GCA_001685075.1 of Bramus lutescens. Lineage (NCBI taxonomy): Eukaryota > Metazoa > Chordata > Mammalia > Rodentia > Cricetidae > Bramus > Bramus lutescens. The sequence goes on from LOEQ01004497.1 coordinate 166,630, forward strand.
ATAGACAAAATTTTGTTGTCTTCAGTGCCCCACAAATTGTCCTTTAAGAGCAAAACTATTTTTTATCTTTTTGATGACATTTAGTTACAAACATAAAACATGATGTAGGGATGTGTTATCCAGGGATTCCTTCTGCATATTCTGCATCATGCCTGTGTGTACGTCGCTCATTCACCCACTCTGATTCAACAAAGAAACTCAGCCTTTTCCTCTGCCTACTTCCCCTTTGCATACAACAGGGGTGGTATCTGTTTTGAATGTGTGTATAACACTTGTGACCTCTGGTCTTTTCTGCATTTCCCATCAAACCACTACAAGTTGATCTTTACTCATAATTGCATTTGATTCCTCAGGGGTCATCAATATCATCTTAGACACTGAATTAAAATGTGTTTTTGTTGTCTTTCTTCTTAAGACATTTATGGCCTTTCATATCACAAGTTATGCTTTTATTTCTATGTCTTTTTCCCATTCGATTCCTGTCATGGGCTGCTGCTTCTGTCTCATTCAAGGATGCCTGCTTTAACACCAGCACATCAAAACGTTATTGCTCCCTAAAAGTTCATGTGCATGTGTGATATTAGTCACAAGAGAAAACTTCTTTTTGGACCATCTCTGATTTCCTTATTGACTAATCCACTCTCAGCTCCTTGAGGAATGCGGGAAATGACTGCTGATTATTGGATCGCTAGCTTTAAGCACAGGTCTTAGCCCAAGAAAGATAAGTGAAAATGTGCTGGGTAAATGACGATGACTTGGAATCAGTTTAGGAAGTCTCTCTCCCTTGCCTCCATAACTGTAGTCTACCCAAACCCAAAGCATGCTCATTTGACTCTGAGTGCCTTTGAGCATTTTGATTACACGTTCAAAACTTAAATCATCTGTTTTCATCTCCTCTCCCTAAATGTTAATGCCATGCAAAATGATATTTTGTTCTGTATTCTACATATTTTGTTCTTTTTATTTTGTTGTTTTTACATATTTTGTTCTTTATTCTACATATATTGTATTCTACATTTTGTTCTGTATTCTACATACATAATGCCATGCAAAATGATAGTTTGTTCTATATTCTACATGCTGAAAACTGAACTAACAAGAGACAACATTTGGAATTTGCCTCATCATAAACATGCATGTAGTTTTTAGCTTCTGTGAGCATCTTATAGCTGTGTCTTCAGCAAATACACCCTCATTTGATGCTGCCACAGTTATGCTGATTTATGACCTTATTATTTCTTGCTAGACTTCCTTGGATGCCTTCTTAACTGGCCTCCTTTCTTCTAGTTTTGTCCTAGAAGCTTCCTTACGCACTGATAGATGTTTTATACATCTGTTGTTGTTTTGTTTGTTATTTGGTTTCCTTTGTAAAGCTAACCACATCGTAACGCTCTCTGAAAGTATGTTGTGGCCTGCCTGTATCTTTCTAGAACGTTAAAGAATCAGTTTTCTAGCATGATACACTGCCCTATGAGGACCCTATTTCTTTTTCTGACGTCATCTTTGATTCTTTACTCTACGGATTCCCCACATATAGTCCACCAAGTATCAAAAAATTTAACTTAGTGCTCATGCTCCCCCTCAGCTAAAAATACCCTCTTCTGCCCATACTTCTGATCTATGAGGACTCGCTCAAACACCCTTTTTCAAGCTTTCCTTCTCTCTGCGTGTTTCCTAGGAGATCACAGCATAAGCCTGATGAAGCCAGAGTATATCTTCTCTAGATGACTACATAGATTACACAGATGCCTTATGCCTATAAGTTACATTTCAGACATTTCCTAAAACTAAGTAAATCTCTAATTTGTCTTTATAATGATTAAGTTGCTTTTCAAGGCAAGGAAGTCTATTCCTCTAATTCCCAGTGAAGGAAACATAGTACACATTCTCTTTGTTTTATTTTAAGATAAGTATTGTTTATATCAACATATATGTATACATATACTATACATTAAGCATATTTACATTTGCTATGTTGACAATTAAGCCAAAAAGTTCAGTAACAAGGGATGTATACCACTATTTTGATTTTTTTTAATTTTGTTTTTAGAATATCAACATAAGTACTATTTTTGCATCTTTTCTGCCCTACAGTCTCCCTCATTAAATGACTCATTTTCTTACCCGCTGTCTTTCAACTTCTTCATTAATTATTATTTTATATTACATGCATAAAAGACACATATGTATATAGAAACACAACTACCTTGATTCTTAAATTAATTTAATTGAGTTAAAGGGTGTTCTGTAAAGAATATAAGAATCTTATTTCAAAACATGTATCAATCATTTCTTCTCTTGTTCAGCATCCTTGGAAACTGTACTTACTGAATCACTGAATAAGTTTAATGGCATCTCACATATTTTGCTTTAAGTGTGAATATAGCAATACAATGTAGAGAAACAAAAAATATATCAGAGATTATATGACTACAGAAATGTTGAGGAAGAGAATGAAACACCAATACAGGACAAGAAACTGAAAGGAAACGATAATCTAATAAGGGATTAAATGATGACCAAGAGTTTCAAAGTCTAGACCAGTGTCAATAAAAGGTCAATAGAAAGGCTGATAAGTAGTGGTTGTATTATGATATGTCTATCGTCATGAGTACATAATCCTTTGCAATACATTTTAAGTAGAAGACTTGTAATAACAATATCATTGACATAAAATAATTGGAAAGCTTTTCCTCTGTAATATTTCAGTCTTGTTTTGTCAGGCACGACACACTAACTGCCAGTTTTGAAGTATATAAGTTCATTAACCAGTCCATTTGTCTCTTGATCCCACTTGAAAGTACAAATAAGAGAGAAGGAGGAGGAAAAAAGAGAAAAGGAAAAGGGGAGTGGAAAGATGGGAAGGGCAGAGAAAGTGAGCAACAGGCAGGGGAGGGGACAAGAGTAGAAAATCGGTACATTTATGAGAACAAGGTAAAACTCCAAAAGAAACAAAAAGAGGAAAGATTCAGACTACCTTTTCCCAATTGGAATAAGAATTTAGAAAAATACTGTGAGTTCAACTAAAGTCAAGAAGACAAGACTTCTCTCCCAAAGGAAACATTTCAAACCTGAACGACTTGTGTATGAAAAGACTCTGGAAGCAGAATTTCCTAAATTTCGATCCCAAGCCTACAGCTTATTATCATGGTGGCCTTGGGCCGTTTGCTTATTTCATATTACCCAGCTCTCTCAACACTAAAATGGAGATGATTTTGCTACATATCTTAACAGGCTATTTCAGTTTAATATTTCCATACTCACAGAACAGAGCATCAAAAACAGGAAGCAGCGCACTATTGCATGGGCTGATCAAACATAGATGCTTATGAATATCACAAACAAAAATATCAAAGGACAAAAGCTCAGCACCTGCCCAGTGACCACTGTGAGGGAAGGTTTGGAGAAAGTTTTCGTTTTTGCAGAGTATGCTACAGATACACCAGAATAAAAGACAAAAACAAAACTGACATTTCACTCAACCACATGCATACTGCTAAGCACAACAGATTCATATCATTTGTATAGGCATCCTGAACTCTTCCTGGCTGCCACCCAAAAACAACTACCTGAAGTCTTAAACATTCCAAGGTCTACATCCTTTTACTGTAAAAGATCCAATTCAGTTTATGTTGGGAGCTTTAATTCTGGAGATATATTAGATTTTGACCGCAAAAGTATTTACTAGTTGTGGAACATAGATTTGATTTTTCTTTGCTATAGTCTCCACACTTGTCAAGTCAACAGGGCAGAAGTGCATGGGTATGGGTGTGTATGTGTGTGTATGTATGTGTATCTATATGCTTGAATATATGTATGTTTATACATGTGTATATGTATGGATGTACACATGTGCCCATATGTGAGGTTATTACCAGCACATACTTTTTAAACAAAAATTTATTTTTCCATGCTATTAAAATTGTATGCTTTTAAAAAATAAGCATTTTCAAGCATTCGCTATTACTAGTATTGTTTTATTGGTTGAAACATGTTGGGAAATTATATTCTACTCTTAAATAAATAGCCAAATATAGAGCCTATGCAATATTATTTTAAACTTCCACAATAAAATATAAATTTCAAAATCATGAGAATGTCTACCAAATGGATTAAAGATGCTTTAGCATGCCTGGTACTTCCTATCAATCATATTTTGAAATTATGCAGAAGTCATTAATTCACCACTTTTAACAAGTAAATCAATGAGTTATTCAAGTTCATCAGGTTTACTGCAAAGAGGTTACAGAAGCAAACAGAAATGGCGATAGCTTCTCAATAGCTCCCATTTCTCATCTCTTAGTTTAAGTGCAAGGAAACAGCTTGCTAGTTACTGGAATGAAACCTTGCATCTTTTTATGACTGCCTATTCAAGCGTAAAAAAGCAAGCAGGCATCAACTGTTAACCTATCTGACAGGAGTAGTTAATCCCTCCTTGAGAGTTCTGCTGTGCATATAAAATATCAAGAATCATAATTTTTGTTTTCTTTATACAGTGTAATCGTCTTTTGATTGAATAATAAAAATGTCTCACTTTCCATTTTGCTCAAAAAGATAAACTTAGGGGCAAACCGTGCTGAAATAAAAACAGCAGTTTGGAGTCTCTCACTCCCTTTCATTTAAAAAGTAGGAAAAATAAATAAAATCGAGAGGGGAACTGATTAAATCAGTTTTAAAAATACAGTAATAGCTGAAAGCTCATTAGGAAGGGCTCTCCTTGTTGGGTATAATTTGCATAGTGAGGAGAAGGAAATGAGCTATTTAAAGGTCATTGGATCAATCGGAGTGCCGAGCAGGTAGTTTTCTTACAGCTAGGCTTAATTCACTTTACCAGAGCATCTGCACAGGCATACCAAGATAAATAAGGGTGTACACTTCATAGGGAAATGCTCTCCCTACATTCTGGAAACTGACTGTGATAGGCAGCACCTAAGTCCCTTGGAGATTCCCAGACCTAATTTTAGAATATGTGCCTTACTTCCTTGCTCATGTTCTCCTACCTTCTGCTCCTCATTTGGACCTTGGGAGCT
>LOEQ01004498.1:0-18101 GCA_001685075.1 Bramus lutescens
TCCAGCCCTGGGGCGCTGAGGCGGGCGGGTGTGAGCAGGCGGCCGGTAGAAGGCACATAGACACATGGTACAGAATAAAATTGGATATTTATTACTTAAAGAAGGGGGAAAATAAAGGAAAGAGAGAGAGAGGAAGGAAGAGAGAAGAGAGACAGGGAGGGGCCCCAAGAGTCAAGAGAGAACAGACAGAGATCCAAGATGGCTGGGGGAGGAGGGCAAGGTCGCCAGGAGTGGGCGTGGCTTGCCTCTTAAAGAGACAAAAACCGTAACACTCTCATCCCATCCACTCTACTGTGGGAATCAGATCACTGGTGAGGGGTGTGTCCCCTGCACATGGGAACACGTTTTCTGGAACACTGTTGGACAGCAAGGCTAGCTTTGGTCTCATTGGTCTTGAAATGCATCTGGGGGGAGCAGCTGGGTGGGCTCTGGAACAGGGGAGGCAGAGGAACCAAAGGAAACAGTGCTGCAGGGAGCTTGGCCTTTGCTCTCCTTCTTTAGGGAGGCCCAGCGTAGGAAGCCAGGTCTACTTGGGGTGCTGGGGAACATCTGAGCAGGAAACTGCTTCTCCAGGAAGAGCCATAAGTCAAGATAAGGGGAAGAGGAAGTTTCCAAGCCGGGGCCCCAAACAATTCTGACCCAGTTTTCTCACAGCAATCCTCACCACACCACAAAGAAAACAATCATGACTCAACAGTGAAGCTGTTGGGGGGTGGGGTGGGGTGTTGGCTGCTGCAGCAGGCCAGCCTCTCTTACTCCTCCTCCAGGTTCTCAGTGGTCCCCCACTCCCACCCTCTGGCAAGCAGCCACAGAAGGTGACCTGGTCACACCCACCTACCTAGCTTGGGCTCCAGCCACCTCCCTCGTCCTCTTCTCAGCTTTCAGCTTCCAAGTGGAGTCAGGAAAAGCAGCTTAACTGTGGCTGGGGCAAGCAGGACACTTTTACAGCTACCCTAGGGGCTGCAATACTGGGAGTGGCTGCAGCTCTTTCTAGAGACAGAGAGTTGTGGAGAGTCAACAAACCACAATGTCAGAAATGAGCCCCTGCTTAAGGGAGCTGAGAGCCCCAGGCAAGGTGCTTAAACATCTGTTAGGTTTCAGCTGAGCTGATTAACACGGGGATAATAACTTCTTAGTTGGAGGGTTTCTGGATGGTACACATCTCAATATTTACAACAGAATAGATAGACAGGAGGGAAATATGAATGCCAGCAGCAGGTATTGCCCTCCCAACTCGCTGCATTCTACCTGTGCTGGCTCTGATCCCCCAGCGAATCCTATAGGCAGTTTGAGGGCAGTGATACATGTCGTACATCGTTTCTTTCCTCTGACCCTTAGCCAGTACTTATTTCCTGGCAGACCGATATGTGCAGATGTTTCTTGGGGGAACTGTAATGCTACACTAAGCCTCTTAACACCCTGGGCGCACATTATCGGCCTTTAATAAGAATAATGTTTTCACACCTTCTGTGCTATTAGATGTAGTCTGGTAAAGAAAGGATAAGGCTGAGCAGTGGTGAACCCTGAGGGCGTGCTGCTGGGGGGCACCCTCCTTGGGGGTCAAGATTTCAGAGATTGAAGGCACAGGATTATGCAACTAATGAGCCCTGTACCCCCAAAGTTAGAACTATTCCTGTCCCTACTTTGAAGATGAGGGGAATGGCATCCAAAGGTCAGGAAGGGTCTCAGGTATAAGTCAAACCCCAGGTCACATGGCTTCAAAGCCCACCCTTTTGACTGCTGTTATCCTTGAGGGCTAGACAGCTATGTGCAGCAGTTACTTAGATCTGAGGGCCTTCCTCCACCTCTTCAGCAGGCCTGGGGCAGCCAGCACTGCAAAGCATACACGTGGTTTTGTTCCACCAGCTCCACCAGATCTGGAAATCACCTTCTTACCTAAATCGTTCACTGCACCAAGCTTTCTTCAGTAACCCTGGGAGTATCCAGAGGTTGCTGCCCCGATGAGATTGAAAACTATAGCTATTAAATCTAAGGATTGTCAACTTATCCAGAAATAAAGTCTTTCTGGCTAGGACATCACAACAGAATATAATCCCCCCTCATCAAATAAACCACTACCCCCAAACAAAATATAATCCTCCCTCCTGAAACAAGGCAGACAGTCTGTTTTATTTCTTTGTAGTTAAGAGTGAAGAAGACAACAGGCAACAAACAGTAAGTGCATTCTGCTTTAATGCTTTAATGTCCCAAATATTGGTGCATGCTGCAAAACAACACAGAGATCTGTAGACAAGCATGTCTCACTCAGAGGAAAACTGATTAGAGAGAAGGCACCAGAAACCGTATGCTGTCAGATGACATGTAAACAGTAAATGGGGACTTTCACAGTGGAGCAGGAACCTCAAAACCATTTCACGGGCACACCCTTCCGAAGGGAGATGGCCTTACTGCTGACCCTCAGCCTCCAAACCTGTACATGGTGGTGTAAGCAGTACCTGATGTTAGGAGACCAAGGGCCACACAGCAGCAGTTCAACAGGGCAAGGGAAGGGACAGATGTGAGTGCGAGCTCTCAGGTCTGCCATCCTTCTCCCCCACACGGTGGCTGTGCCTCACAATTGGCTATTTATCAAGTGGGAAATAAAAAATCAAGTCCTAAAAAGCCCAGGCGAATACACTGTTTCTGTTCATTCTCTTCAATCGGTGGCGTGGATGGGTCCTGGGTGGAGGGACGTACCACATCTGGCCATCTTTCTAGGTGATGACAGTGGGGGCAGTGCGTCCTGTCCTCTCCTGGAGCTGGGACACCTTCAGAGCAATGGATATCAGGGGAGCCAGCATGACCTGAGAGAAACACAAACGGAAGAACCTTTTCCATCACTTTTGTAAACAGATCCCTGGTCCATGACTCCAACCACCTACTCCAGGGCTCCAAGATACCGAAGCTCTTTTAAGTAAGAAAGCAAACCCAAGCCTGGATCCAGCACTCCTTACTTCAGTTAGCCAACTCCAGGTCTACCCAACAAAGGAAGCAACCAAAACATTCTGGGTATTTCCTCCCCACATCTCCCACATTCAACCCATCAAGTCCACGAGACTCTTATGCTGTAAATCTCTTGCCATGGTACCCACTTCTCTTCAACCCTCTGCCATGACTCCCACTAAAACACTGTTCTCTTAGCTGGGTCCTTCTGCATCATCAGAGCTGATCCTCACATCTTTCAGATGCAACCCCTCCTCCACAGTAGCTTTCACTGGGGGGCAGGGGTGGATTCCACTGTTGGAATGAATCATCCTTGATATCAGACAAACAAAAACTCCATCTAGTTAAACTGATTGTTTTACAGAGGAGGAAACTGACCCCACACCACACCAGAGGTGTGCAGTGATTGGACATAAATAGCCCAAACAGGGCATTTTCTTGCCATTACTGTCTCCATCAAACCATGCTAACTGGGAAAGCCAGCGCTACCCGCTATGACTATCACATGCCACTGTCCGTGGGGCTTAAACACAGCAGCTGCAGAGTAAAGGCAGACACTCCCCAGGTGGCCGGTGATGTCTGCAGGCATGGAGAGAGCCCCAAACGTTTTAGTTGTTTCTCCACCCTGGGAATTTAGGTTCAGAAGAAATATATTTTTTCATTCCTCTGCCTAGCACAGACCAGGCTTTTAACTTGAAGATAAAGAGAGAGCTAACCATTCCCACCTTCCCCCTTTTCTCTTTCTCTATTATCTTAAGGGCCTGTGGTGTGGACCCCAGGGCCCTTGGATCAGGTTTTAGGGAAGTTAAAACCATACACGGATGTGGAGATTGCTGAAGCTGGAACCTGGCTGCTGGAAAAAGTGTGACAGAGAAACAGAGAAGCAGGCTCTTGTAGCTCCATTTTTGTTTTTCCAGTTCCTTTTTAACAAATGCAACTGCGCACAAAGTATCTAGTCAAATTCAGACATGACAGCAGAAAGTTGGCTGCTAGGACAGAAAACCAGGCTGCCACCAAGGGTTAACCTTCAGCTTTGCAAACTGAAAAGGCTCTGGCGCTCTGCTGGGAACAATGCAAACGTGCTCTACATAGACTTTAAAAATATGATAGACTGTGGGGTTTTTACAATTAAAAATTTAGGGTCAAAAAATCTGAAAATGGATCACTCTGTTTTACATCTTCAGTGTGTATGTGCATATACGCGCACTTACATGAGCCAGATGCATACCACAACAGCACACGTGGCGGGTGAGAAGACAGCTTAGGGGAGCCAGTTCTCTCCTTCCACCAGGTGGCTTCTGGGGTTCAAATTCAGTGCCTTCACTGGCTGAGCACCCCACCAGCCTTGAACTGCTTTTGATTTTTAATTTTTAATGTTTTTAAGATTTCTTTATTTTCTGAATATGGGTGCTTTGCTTTCATGTATGTAGCTGCACCACATATGACTAGGGTCCACAGAGGGCAGAATAAAGGATCAGATTCCACGAAAGAGGAGTTATAGATGGCTCTGAGCTATCATGTGAGTGCTTGAAACCAAAACCGTGTCCTCTGCAAAAGCAGCAAGTGCTCCTAACCTCTGAGGATCTCTCCAGCCATGACATCATCTTTCTTAAAAGCTGATCGCATGTGCCAGCCACAGTGAGGAAGCATTTAAAATTCACTCTTTCCAAATCCCTACAATGATGTAAAGTTATCACTGCACCATTTTATATACAAGGAAACCAAGACACAAAAACATGGAACACAGGTCTTCAGTGGCAGGGAGAGACTTTAAAATAAGACCTTACTAACTTTACAACCTAGAAGCTCAAACCCATTATACTAGAGTCTCCAAATTGGAACTTTACAAGCTTTTATTAGGTACTAGAAGAAAAGAGGCTTCGTGCAAAAGTACATATGATACACATTACTTCATTTCTTTTTCACAAAAATTGGTTTATATTTGAGTTATCAAATGTAATTTTTAAAAATTTGGCTCTCTGCAGGATGATTAGGCTTATGAATGCTAGGCAAGCACTCTGCCGTCAGGCCAAACTCCCAGCTCCTAACAGGAGTGATGCAGTCAAGTGATTACTACTGTCGAACCACCTGCCGCAGCCAATCTCTTCACAGCTCTTTTCATGCCATGGCGATAGTGAAGACATCAGCAATATATTTTCTCAGAAAAATTAAGCACTAAATACAGCATTACTAACTACAGGCATCACCGTGACTCTGAGTTCTCTCCTGCATCCTGCCTAACTGCAAGTGTCTACCCTTTAACTAACATCTCCTGACCCTGCTAATGACCCTTCTCTGTGTATGAGTTAAATTGTTTCTTTTTAGCTTCTGCAAATAAATAAGCCCACATGGCCTCTATCTCTCTGGGACTGTCCTGTTTTGTTCAGTATAACATTCTCCAAGATCACTATGTCACTGCAAATGGCAGAACTCTCTTATTTTTAAGATGGGGTAACTTTGCCCTGTGTGACTTGAAGCTGGAGCCGCAGTGGAACCATGAGCACAGCGGCACACACAGCAACTGCCTAGGAGGTGCAGCCGTCTCTCCAGCACAAAGGCTCCAGTTTCTCTAGGCACAAACCCAGGCATAGAATGTTCATTGCACGTAAGTTCTTGGTAATGTGTTTGTTTTGTGTGTGGGGGGGGGTCACACGTTTCTGAGAATTGCCATACCAGTGTGCTTCCTATTCCCCAGCATTACACTTACCTCTGGTCCTCTTATTAACAGCCGGTCTGTTGACATGGGGTCCTAACCTATTCTGGCTTCCCTTTGCATTTCCCTTCTGAACAGTGATAAGGTCTGTTTCACAAACCGGCCATTTTTATGCCTTTGGAAAACGTCTGCTGAATTCTTAGCAGATGCCATTTAGAAGAGTATCTTCCAGGGGACCTTGTCTTGAGCCTTTTATGGTACAATATGAGTTGTGAACACCGAGACAGCAAATGTGCCTTATCCCCTCCACACTACGTGGATCTAAAGCTCTTGCTTAGGAACACCCGCCAAGGTGAGTGCTCTGAGGAACACACCTGGGGACCTTCTCTGTGTGCCATTTATCCTCTTAACTCCTTGGTCTGGTGACTATTCTGGAAGTCCGGGACCCATGTTCATTCTTACATACTCCACAGGCACCTAACCCAGTAGACTTTTCTAGCAAGACACATAAAATTGCCTATCCCCGCTTGTCCCTGACCCTGACAAAGGTGGAACCAGCGGATGCTTTATCAGGGCAGGTGATCCACCAAGTAAAGTGATGCATGATCAAAGACAGGCCAGACATCATGCAAGAACTGACACAAAGAACCATTCTTGTATAAGTGCCACTGAATAGAGCACACGCCTAGTCAGTGCCTAGTGCCTTTCTGTGTCTCGTGCCCTTATCAGTACAAGGGGGAATAATAGTCCATACAATCTGAGAATTAAACGAATACAGACTGGAGCAGGTAAGGAGGCTTGCTATATAAGTATCACCACATGAGTTAAATCTCTGAAACCCACACAAAACAAGCTGTGCATGGCTGTGCACATACTTCGAACCCTAGTGCTGTGAGGGGGGAAGGCAGAGAGAGGAGGGTCACTTGCCAGTTGCCAGCCCAGCTTCAGGCTCAGTGAGAGACCCTGTCTAGGGGAATAAGATAACAGCGAGCACTGGATGTCTTCCTCTGGCTTGCAGGAACACATAGGCATACATCACTATATACACCATTCACACACACACACACGAGAGACAGATACACACATACATACACAGACACACACACATGAGACAGATAGATACACACATACATACACACACACATAAGAGAGAGAGACAGACAGACAGATACACACATACACACAAGAGAGAGAAACAGACAGACACATATGCGGGAGAGACAGACAGACACACGAGAGAGAGACAGAGACAGAGAGGATGAGATTGTTAACTGAATATATTTACGCAGTGGGTGTAGTAAACAGCAAATGTTCAGACAAAGGTAATTACTACTGTGGTTATTATAGGTCATTTTGTTCTAACATACTAAAAGAGACAAAACGAAAGCTAGTAGAGCCGGTGACCTGATGGGTCATTGAGAACAGGCAGTGATGCCGCAGGTTTGGCGGACCACAAGCACTCCCTTGAACCAAAATAATGAACCAGGGTACAGGACATAGGCATTACCTGGGGGTCCTGATTGATTTTGGCAGCGTCCTTCTCATAACTATCAATATACAATCGAATGGTGGCCCCTGCACTCCCGGTGCCACTCAGTCTGAAGATGATACGAGAACCATCTGCAAATATAAGCCGCAAGCCCTGGAAAAAGATAAGCAAAGGGTTTTTCCCCAGCAAATGCTGAGAGGGAGACTGCACTGCAGACTGGCAGACAGGAGGGATCCATTTGGAGACCCAACCTTATCCATTGGGGGATTAGATCCTTGATAGATGGCAGCAATCGAGCCCTGTGAGTCTGCCTTCTGTCAGCCTCTCACTGCACCCAGACGGAGAGGCTTAACTAATGTAGGAGCAGCATCTCCAGGGTCATCTGGGAGATGCAATCTTGGTGATGCTGCTCTCACCCCTGCCCATTTCCCTGTGATTCATGGACTGGTCATTTCAGCTTGAAGCTTAATAAATAAGTCAAGCTGCTGGAGGCAGAACTTGGCTCAAAGCTCTGGAGAAAACTGCAGGCAGATGAGAGAAAGGGCTCTGTAGAGCATTGCGAGGGAATCTCAGAAAAGGGCCATGTGCCCAGGGCTCATCCTAACCCAGCACAATCCTGTGGCCAGTCCTCTGATGACTGATAACCCAAAGTGAGGTCCATGCACGAGCAGGGCCTTTTTCTCCTGCCCTCCCTCCCAGTACCTTTCTGTCTTACTTAGGGAGAGGCTGAGGGCTCTGAGACAGCTCTTTTTCAGCACAGGAAGAAAGGCTACGTCAGACGTTTGCCTAAGGGTCCTTCACTCTTTGTGTATCTATTTGTAAGATGCCAAAGCCCGACCAGAAGGACATGTGTTTGTCACTTCACTGTTCCAGCGGTGCCACTCCTTAGATTCGCTTGAGGACAGCAGATGGGACACACACAGCATGTCCTCCAGCTAGTCAACGACGAGGGCACATTAGCTCTACTCAGCATGTTTTACTTTCTAGAAGTGAACCAGGGTTGTCCTTGCCCCAAGCTTCAACTTGTAGCTCCTAAAACCTCCTCCCTATGTTTACTGTGGCCAATTCCTCTCCTACCACATCTTCTCACTATGTGTTCTAGTTTCCCAGTCCTACAAAATGTCACTGCTGTCTCCTTCCTTGTGGCATAGAGCACAGCTCCAGCTTCCCACGATGCACTGCCCTGCCCCTCCCTCGTGGGTGAGGTGCCTGCAGAGTTGGGACCCTGTGTTCTGAACCTCTGCTCTTGCTCTTAAGGCTTCACTACAACTCCCGTGCAGCTCTGCTGACCTCTGGACCACTCTCTCCTCTACAGGCCTCCTTCCTGCTAACTGCAAGACCTAGGTTACCATTATCCAGACTGATCCAGAGTCCTCATTCATGGCAAAGGCATGAGGCTACACCACTTGCTAGAACTGGGCACTGAAGCTGGCTCCGGTGTCCACCCACCATCTACTCTCTACAGTGGGCTTCCAGTGACTCTCCAAACCCATCTCCTCCAAAACCTGGGAGATGCTGTGTAAGGAAGCAAGCCAAGGCTCTGCATCCCTCCAGAAAAGCAAGCCGGGAGGTTATGGTGCCACAGCACCTTTGTCCCTTTCAGTGTCTCTGCTTCCGAATTCCCAGGCATGACTTCATTCCTTGACAACAGGCAACAGATGTAAAAGCAAGCAGATCCTGGGTGCTGAATGACTGTGAGAAGGAGCAAGAAGGGTGACCAGCCTGGAGCCTTAGGCACCCATCATGAGAATGCCCAGCCATCTGTCACTACCCAGGGTAGGCGAGATCCTCAGCTTTGCTGTCCTGATGGCCACAGATAACAATGGTGGGAATGCCTAACCAGGAAGCATTCCTTAGAGAGGCATATTCTTATTGTGAATCTAGAGCATACAAGAGGAGTGTATATAATGTCACTCATGACATCACTCTGCTAGCATGTCGGAAGGGAGAGAAACTGATATCTAGGACCACAGTAAGGTTTTTCTACATCTTTAAGACTTTCCCATACATTCTACATGGCATCTTGTGTATAATTTTAGGGCTTACAAAAATCCCTCGACATACAGACTCAGAGTTCTAGCATGGAGGTACAGGGGGCTGCAAAGAACTGTGGTTAAAAAAAAATATTTTTCTCCCTATGAGAATGTAGGAGAGTCACATGTAATTGGGCAGAAAGTCAATTGAGATCAAAAGGCCCCCAAAACGGGTCTGCCAAGAAAACCTAGGGGCCTTTCTCATTTTTCTCTTGAGGCTTCAGAGACAATGCTCTGGTCTCTCTCACATACTCACAGTCTGTTCTTACCTGATTTTTTGAAACGCTTCCATCTACTGGATCACTGTACTCAAAATTATCAGCTTTCTCCACAGTGTAGACTTTATCATTTGCTGAGAACTGCTTCCCCACAAAGGAGCGGTCCAACATCAGGGCCTCTAAGCCCTTCATCATTTTGCTTGCACCCTCAGCTTCCACCTCCTCATAGTCATACCTGGAAGAAGTGAAGGAGCTGAGACCCCTGGGCTGACGTCATTCATCTGAGGCAAGCAGACGACTGTCATCCTTTGTGTGCTCCCGTCTCCCCACCCCCACATACAAGCCATCGAACTTCAGGAGCTGTAAAGCTGTGAACTTGTCAGTCAGCAGGGAGGGTGTGTGCTGGGGATGAAAGGACGGTTCAGAAGAAAGGGCAGGGCCTTCTGAATAACCAGAGAACTCCTGGTTCGACTGTTCTACAGGAAGAGGCTCTAAGATACTCCTCTACGGGCTTTGAGGAGACGCCATTACTGCCTCATCCCTACATCCTGAGGAGGGAACATAGACCTCCAGCTCTATGACCTCCAGAGAACTCTATGTCAACCAGCATGTGACTCAGGCCCTTCTGCTCCAAATGCCTATCGCTTTTATTCGGGCGAAGGCTGGGCCTGCCCTTGGTTTGAGGCCTGTGTAAAGCTGTAAGACTGTAGCTAAGCACAGTTCCAGTACCCACAGGAATTTCTTAGAGCAAGGCCAGAATATCAGAGACCAGATAAGTAGGTGCTAACTAGTTATGCTTCAAACACCAGTCTCCTTCAGCAAGGAGTGTATTCTGCTTTAAATTCAGCCGGGCAGAGGGATGCCTTCAGTGGATGATAAGGGGTCAAGAAAAGAAAACAGCTGTGTCACAGTGAAATTCTGTGGTTATTATTTTTCTTTCAAGTCTTGTTCTCAACTTCTTTCTTGTGAAATTAAAGACCTTCGCAGGCTTTCTTAACGTGATGGCACAATTCCTCTTAAAACAGAGGCTCAAGATGGCAGAATCCATTTGTTTGCTACAGCAAACAAAGCACAAGATGTTCAAGATAACACCTCGGAGACGAGAGGAATACTGGAGAATTATCGCCAACTTACTCTGGCTCTGGCAGTCTATGTAGCTGAGACAAAATAGTCCCCTCCATCCTGAAGCTGGCACTTCCCCCAGTTAAAACGATAAAGAGCAAGAAATTAGAGCCAGGCTTCTGTGCTTTGTGCCTGTGGTCTTTGGATGTTTCGGAGAGAAGATTTTTAAATCCCAAATACAGAGGTCTAGAATGGAAAGTATTCTGGCTCTGTAACCAGACAGAGCAAGTTAGCCTCCAACTTCTGCTAGCAGCTACCTTCACAGAAGGGCCAGCTGTCCTGACTCTCAGAATCCGGGTTGCCTTATTAAATAATTGTCTTAAGGCTCATGTTGGACACTGGTGTGGAAGTTGACTAGCACTGCTGTTCAGTGAATGGAGGGTAGAGTGGGGTCAGAACAGGTCATAAGTGCAGGTTCTGCAGACTGGAGTTGTAGCCTTTGATTGGCAGTTGTACTTGATAAGTAGTAAAACTGTGGTGGAACATTTCCAGTAGGGAGGTGTGTTTAGGTATCAACAGTGAAGATCTGAACACACTCAATCTGACTCCACTCTGGTTACTGCTCATCCACACAGCTAGTAAAGCAGTATTTACACAGTGTCTGCATGACTTGGGTGATACCCAGAACATAAAAACAAACATGGTGGTGTTTTTGCAAAACTCTGGGCCTAGAGAGTCCATGGCTGCTACTGTGAATTACCAGGTATTCTTGCTCCTAGAGGACAGTCCTGATTGGTTCCCAGGACTTCATGATGAACACATGGCAGTTTTTATTTATGCTTTCAACAAAATAGTAATTTGATCAGAATCTTCTTGAAAGACTAACAAGTTCAAGTTGCTTAAGGTTGAATTCTTTTCTGAATTTCTGAAAACCATGGACTACCAGTTCTGGAATATACATACTTTTTTTCTTCTAAAACATTTAGTCCAATGCACCCATTTTATAAAAAAAAAAAAACACCACTAAGGGTGGTATGGGGAGCCAGGTATGNCCATTTTATAAAAAAAAAAAAAACACCACTAAGGGTGGTATGGGGAGCCAGGTATGGTGGTGCACACCTTTAATGCCAACATTTGTAAGACAGAGGCAAGTAGTTCTTCGTGAGTTTGGGGCTAGCCAGGGCAACATAATGAATGAATCCCTGCTTTAAAAAAAAAGAACAATAAAAATAAAACAAGAAATGCAACTGAGACTCAATGAAATATATCCAAAATTTTCTTACATATAAATGCTTTATCTAATATCCCTTCTCATAAAATATTGAGATTCAGGGAAACAATTTTTCAATTTTTACACTCATTAAGGGATAGTCAAATTAGAAATAACGAAGAACATTACTGGCAAAAATGTATTTTGGGGTGCTAAAAGTAGAGCCCATAGCCTTCCACATGCCAACCACAAGGACACTTCACTCTTCGGCTGCACCTCCAGCCTCACTCCTCATGTCTGAACACTTCTTAAAAATAAAAGAATATATGGTAAAGAAGAATTGTTAAGTGTTCCAAAATATTGTTTTCCTACAGATTTATCAGTACCTGGGAGAAAAAAAATAGATAGTAAATATTTGTTGGATCAATGAGTGAGATGCTGACCATTATCACCGGGTCCTATTTAATGAGTCAGAGAGTTGATCTGAACTGAGCACTAATTGTTTCCAGAATTGAAGGAGACACATTTCCAGGCTTTTTGAGCTCCAGAGTTTACACTACATCTTCACTTAATCCTCTCAATAGCCAGACTAACATTCCTCTTCCTACAGATGAGAAAACTAAACACAAAGGTTAAATGACCTCCTAACTCAGAAAAGAAATAAAATAAAATTCAAATCTACTCCTATGACTCTAAACCCAGTGCTATTATCCTGCCTGTCCGACAGGTACATTTAAAATGCTTATAAATAATGCTTATTCTTTTGATTAAGCTAGCTATTTTTTTTAAATTCTTAATCTTTATGGTTGGCTTAAAAACTGACTTCATATTAATTCTGATCAGATCATTTTCAAAGTCCCCAGTTAAAGAAGGTAGGTGAACTTGGGTGTCAGTATCATTACAGACAAGATAGTCTCTGTCCCTGAGAAGTCTCTCTGCCCACTTCCCCACTATCACTCGAACCCAATCCAGACTGTGTCTTACCTGGTAAAGAAGTTCCGACCAAACTTCTGCCAGTGATCTTTGAGGATGTCCTCCACACTCTGCTTGCGAGTGGCCAGAATGGAGAGCCAGGCCAGGACAGCCCACAGTCCATCTTTCTCGCGAATGTGGTCGGAACCTGCAAGGCAATGAGAAAGCTGGTTTTTCAAGAGGCCTTGAGAGCAAACCCAGCAGTATATTGGTATCAAAGCAGTCAAGGGGCTCCTGAGGACTCTAAGACATGAAACAATTCATGTGTTCATTCAATAAAGTGGCACAATACTGACAAACAGTGGAAGAAACTTAGGAATCAGAGGGAGGTGCCAATAAGCATCTGTGGGATGCTTTGGTAGAGCCTGGTGTATCAATTATAAAGTATTAGTGTAGGAGGAAAAGTCCCATGTCAATCTTAAATAAATAATAGGAAAATATGGCTATTGTAAATTTTCAGTAAAGAAAACAGCCTGCGGCACCATAGAAAAACCCAAAACATCCTGATAGCGATGTAAATACAGGTGAGACTCAAGCTAATAAAGTCTCACTTTGAGCCTGTGGTAAAACAATGGACTACCTTTAATGATGTTAACATAACTGGCTCATTACTATAAAGAAACTTCAGGGCTTTTTTTTCCCCTTAAAAAGAAAACAGTTCAAATCTAGAAGTTTAAAACTCTGCTAGATGTGATGGTGTACACATGCCATCTCAACACTGGAGAGGTGGAGGCAAGAAGATCAGAAGTTCAAAGTCAGCCTGAGCTATATGGGGCCTTGTCTCAAAAAATAAGAAAAGATGGGGGAAGACTGAAAGCCTTTAAATATTAGAAAATATCTAAATTTCTTTTTATTCTTGAGAGTAATAAATAAAGGTAAATATATTGTTCAGAAAGAGAACTGACATAATTATCTACCTGAAAAATGCCTATTTCTATACAGCACTAAAAATAAATAAAATTAAAGGTCATAGATATACTTTAAAGACTACATATTTACAATTGTAAAACAGGTATTAACAACACTCAGTATAGAAAAGAATATTATTAATAAGAAAGCAAAATCAAAATTTAAAAAATATACCAAAGATACAACAGGTAATTCATAAAAAAGAATCAATTATTTTGTAATTAATCAATATAACAAAAAGGCTGACATTATTTTTAAGAAGATAAATTAAAACCACGGTGAGCAACTGGTACTTCTAGACAAACAGCCACAGATTTAAGTTCGAACCCTGGGGTTAGGGAGTATAAGGGAATGAGATTCAATTACAGTGCTCTTGTATTACACTGGCACCACCCTTCTGAGAAGCAGGGTGGCACAAAGTATAAAACTCTTAAGGGAAGCCAACAGCGGGCAAGCCTGTTCTAAGACATCTTTCTTTAAACCAGTAACATCGGGATTAGTGACTGGGTACAACCTGCTTTTTGATGAGGTTCTTGCTAAAATCTTCACCAAAATTATGAAATTATCTCCTTTTGCATGGGGCAAAATTTTCACTTTTATCATTTTAACTTTTTTTTTAAATCAAAACAAAGTATACACCACAGCAAACTAATTTTCTACTTTCCGAGAACCCCGCGTGGTCTTTAGAATCATGTTTCCCATACTGCCACACTGTGACTTCTTTACATGTGTTCTTATCCTCCTTGCCTTTTCACTTGGTCTTGTTTTCCTTGGTGTATCTGGAATGACGCTGGCCACTGTGTGGACATGTCTGGGAGTACCTTTCCTTCCTGTCTTCATCCTTTTAGACCCAGCCCAAATATTCTCTCCTCTTTGAGACTAGTTCCCAGCTTCTCTGAGCAGTTATGAGTTCCTTTTTCCTTCTCCTACAGCAATCTGAGCAAGGCCTCTGAGGTAATAACCATACTCCTTGAGCCCCTCCTGCTGTTCACCATTAACCATGAGCTTCTTAGAGACTTGTTATTTTTGTAATTAATTCTGATAACCAGCATAGCATATTTAATTTAGCAAGGAACTAACTTATGGATGTGTGCACAAAGGAGCAAGTTAATTAATTCATCCACTCCAGCACTTTCCCTTTTTCATTCAAAAAATAAATAAACGTTTTCTTTCCAACGTTTTTCTCTTTGATGAATACTACTTTTAGACTATCTTTGTTAGGGTTTCTATTGAAGATAAACACCATGACCGAAAGCAACGTGGGGATTTACTTCAGTTCTCAGCTGTAGTCCAGCGTGAAGGGAAGCTAGGGCAAGAATTCAAGGCAGGAACTGGAGTAGAAGTCCTGGAGGAATGCTGCTTACTGGCTTGATCCCAGGGCTTGCTCAATCTGTTTTTGTATACAGCCAGGGCCATCTGCCCAGAGGCAGCACCACCCACAGTGGGCTGAGCCCTTCTCCATCAATCTTTAATAAGGAAAAGTCTCTACAAGCTTGCCTAAAGGCTAATCTAATGGAGATACTTTCTCAATTAAGATTCCCTTTCCCAGATATGACTAGGTTTGTGTCAGGGTGACAAAAATCAGCCGGGACAAGAAGTAAAGTGACATCTCAAAACCCAGATGCTGCAAGACTAGAGACTACAGGCAGTGAGTTCTAAGGCTTTATTAAACACATTTGGAAATACTTACATGACTTCATGACCTATAGACTTTTACTTTTACTGCTATTTTAAGGAATAAGCAGCTCTCTGCCTCTCATGGCTTTTACAAATGGGAAGTTTTGGAACAGTTCATTCTGACGATTCTGGCAGTGTCCCCAACTAGAGATACATGGTAGTTTGGAATTATTTATCTGTGCACCCCGGACTTCCCTTTTTGTTTTGGTGGGTTTTTTTAAAGTTTTATTTATAGGAGTATGTGTGTGAGCCTGTGTGTGTTTATGTGCATACACCGTAAGCATGCAGAAGCCTGTGGAGGCTGAAAAGGGTATCAGAAACCCTGGAACTGGCCTTACAGGAAGTTGAGAGCCACCCAGCATAGGTGGTGGGAATTGAACCCAAGTCCTCTGCAGAAACAGTTGAGCACCCTTATCTGCTGAACATCTCTCTAGCCCCATCTGTGTTTTACAGGCAGGGTCTCCTTGTGTGTCGCTGCCGGGAACCTGTTCCTGCCTCCCCCCTCACGTGCTCTGATAACCGCAGGTGTGTGCCACCACACCTGGCACCTCCTTTAATTAAAATAAATAATAAATTAAAGCGCACATTAACTTTTTCTTTTCGTTTCGGAGGTGCGGGGATGGGTGCTAGACTAAAAGCATGGATATGTTTCCACTTCTACAAAGAAACTTAGGTTTTTTTTTCCTTTATGAAAAATGAAAATGAAGCCTAAAAGTCTTAGCAACTCTAACTAGGCTATTTGGAAATAACTGCATCATGCACTCAACACCACACACTAAGCATCTGCCTCACACGACAGCAGTGTGCATTCCAATCTTCTTGTGGGGTCTGTGGTCGCTTGTCTTTATTAACCTCACATGGGTGAGAACTCAGGTGATCTGGCTACCCCTCAGGAAGGCTGGATAAAGTCTATTCCTTCAGTGTTCTGATGCACAGCAATGGTTCCCAGCAACAGTGAGAAATGCCATGGCACCTCTGTTGCTAACCTTTCAGAGCTGCGGCTCAACAGAAAGTCCTTTTCAATAAGAGACAGAAAAGACCAACTTGGGTTGCTGTTTCTAGGTGACATTTGGGTGTAAATCAGCTGCTTTACTTTTTCAAAGCCTCTGCTTTGTCATTTGTGAAAAGGGAGAGACGGCTGCCCTCTCCCACAGCTGTGAGACATCCTGCAGGCCAGTAAGTGGAGCCTTACAAACTGTTCTGTTTCATAATACAAATGCATGATGCTCTTTGGAATAAGGAGAAAAACAGAATTTTTAGGGGGAAAGTAATGTTTTCCATTCACCACATTAAGCTTTCAAGACATAATTTCTTTCGTTGTGCATAGTGGGGAAAAACGAAAAAATATAATCCAATAAGCTTTCTCCTCTAGGTCGTAGAAACACCCCCCAACCCTAACGGTACAAGAATCCAGGCTCACTTAAATGTAAGGCAGAGAAGCCACTGTCTCCCAAGTTGGGAGAAAGTTAGTGCTGGGCTTCTCTCCGAGTGTCTCCATTCTTGCTCCAGTGCAGGGCCCAGGAGCCTGTGGGAATCCTGCCCTTTCAGCATCTTGCAACACCTGTCACTGCGCTTTGGCTTAATCAGCAGCTTGTGGTAAGGACAAACTGGGCTCAGTCAGGGCATGCTCTGGGTCATAGGTAAGAAAAATGTCAGCCCGGCTGCGGGAGCCAAGAGTTAACGGTGTGGGGATTTGGTTACATTTACTAGTGCTTGGGTAGCTTGGGAGCTGGTCTGGCACTGCGTCTGCCTGATGACAGCCTGAGACATGGTGGGGCAGCTGGAAAACTGCAGCATGGACTTCTCTGAAAGGCTCCGTGTCATGTCTGTCTGCCTGTCTCTCTCTTTCTCTTCCCATTCCCCTGAACAGGTCTCTCTGTTTGGAAATTTCCATGCATCCCCAGTAGCCTGGCGAACAGCTCCTGTAAATGCTGGCACTGCACGCTCACCCAAGACAGCACCCTTGACCTCTCTGTGCTATTGCTACCATCTCCTATGACCATACTCTACTTTTGACTATGAGCTGTGGCCACTGTTGGCTCAGGGCAGTTCTCAAGAAGGGTTGGCCCAAGAATAGCCAGTTCCTAGCTGTGTGGTACAGGCCTGTCTTGTTTCCCTTTCAGTGTGTCAACCGGAAAGGACTGGCTCCCCAGAAAGCCTTCTCTAGCCCACTCCAGCACTCAAGCAGTTGTTCCCTAGAAACGCCCAGCTCTCCACTTAGCATGTCTCCAGCAGGGCCTCACGACCGCTCTAGAACTGGGTTTGCTTTCTACAGAGTGCCTCTGTTGGGAGACAGAAAGTTATTGGACATGAACATCACCTTATATTCAACAAGCCAGAATCAATGGCAGCATATTCCAAGTATCAAGGTATATTTCCCATCCTTTCAAAAGAGCACAGAGACACAGTGAGGAAGCAGGCGTGCAGGTAACAGTATTCCCGAGTTAAATACAACCAAGGTCTAAGCCTAGTCCCCCCAGGCAGTCTGCCTGAAACATCTCCAGACATGGGATGCTGTGTAGCTGAGCTGAGGATGCAGTGTTTGCCTCCCATGCCCAAGGCTCAGTTCTGAGCATGAAAATGGAAGAGTGGACTGGAAGACGGCTGCTGCTGCACCTTGAATGACAGGCCAACTCTGAGAACCCCATGGGGAGGACTATCTCACAGGCAGCAGTCATGCAGTAGTTCATGGAACAAAGTGGCACGGCCCACGTTCTGTGAAGGACAGGACTAAGCAGTCATCTTATATTATTTTATTAAAGACTCAGAATTCTGGAAAATCTAGTGTCCTCTGGAACATTGTTCAACTGTCAAATTCACCTTCTGTTGCGGGAGAATTGTCTGTATTCTGTCAATTTGTCAATCATGTATTTTAATAAAACGCTGATTGGCCAGGCAGGAAGTATAGGCAGGTCAACCAGACAGGAAGTAGAGG
>LOEQ01004498.1:21407-36407 GCA_001685075.1 Bramus lutescens
CAGTTTTATAACTTATGGAGATCTCTGTGTGATTTTCTTTGGGGCTTGCCGGCCGTGGGAAACTGGGCAGGGCAGAAACCCCAACAAGCCGGCCCTCATGTTACATGTCTGTGTGCAAAACAAATCTACAAGTGTCCCATAAAGAACCACAGAATGGTGTCTTGATGGGCTTATTGACAGTGATGGGTCAGTATTTCACAGGGAGGTGCAGAGCAAGTCACACAGGCAGATGGCCCAGTCTGTTCTCAACTTCCAGCCAGTGCTTCCTCCTTAACACCAGACGTCCCAGCTGCAGGGTCTCCATTCCCAACAGCCTCACCCACTACGATAAGCACCCTTGTTCTCCATCAAACCTTTTACTCCTTCCTCTATAGCTTTAGACTAGCACAAGGCCCTGACACAGACTCCCCACACTGAGAAAACCGTGAAGGAGGGAAAAAACTTTGGAGTGACTTTTTAGCCTGTTCCCCCAGCAAAACCCTTTCTGTTTGCATAGTTGAAGCTGCCGGATAGTTTTAATGCAGCCCCAGTGAGGTATCTATTCCAAGATGCCTGGCCCCTTCTTCCAAGCAAAGCTAGGTGGCTCGTGTCTGGATTCTAACAGGGAAGGAAACCAAATCTATGATGCTGAGAGCCATGAGTACACTTTTATTTCAGATAAGGTTTTCCAGTTTCAATTCTATACAGGTTATCAATTTTTCCAAAAATTCTAATCAAAGTACTTCTGAAGAGACACAGAAGGCATTTCAGAGCCACCACAGTATGACACTAAGCAGTTCTCAGCTCCAGTGTCGCGTCTGGAGGCAGAAACACAGGCTTCAGGAGCTGCTCTGGGTCAGCTGTGGTGTTCTAGTGAGGCTGGCAACTCCTGACTCTCAGCTCCTCACTTCAGAAGTTAGGGTGCCAGGGAGGATCAAGGGATGGAGAACATGAAGAACCCTACAGAAGCTTACCTTCTGTCATGGCATTAATCATTCTTTCCTCAGTAACTGAAGTGAAGCCAGTAGTAATTCTGTGACCACCTAGCAGTTGGGTGCTAAGGCTCTGTGTTCAAATCCTAACTTAGCCACTTCCCAGCCGACTGAGTCTAACAGCCTCCTTGACTTTTTGACGTCTACTAGTAAAGTGGGGCTATTAACAGCATTAAATATTAACAGCATTTAATATTCAAACATGTAAAGTATTTATTGTCCTGAACAAGGGACCACTCCTAAGCTTAGCTGCTATTGTGTCTAGACCAATACATTCCTCTTTTTCATGGTCATGGCCTTTTACTCATTCACTCTTGACCAGTTATTTAGCAAAAACTTTCTGAGCTTCTGACATGTTCTAAAAGCACCCTGCTTATTATTTCTTTGCAATTTTAACTTTTACATGCACACTGCTCAACAAAAACGATCCTACATAGCTCAAGAATAATGCCTTGAATACAGACAGTGCCAAGCATTCATGTATTCACTAAAATTCACTTACTTGCTCATTTAAAAACAAAAACAATGCATGTGTGTATACCCTATGATATGTAGGCATGCTATTAAGCAGAATCTAGGATACTAAAAAAAAAACCCAGTGCTTTCTCTGTAGAAGTGATAGGCTAGTGGAGCAGTCAATCAAACAGATGGAGTATCAGAAATCAGGGTGGTGAGTACTGGTCAGGAGGAGTAGAGGATGCTGGGGGAGCTAACCCTGAAAACACCTCACTGAAGAAAGACGCTGCAGCACTGGCTAAGCCGAAGCAGGAGGACGCATGCTCCAGGCACAGTGACGAGCATGAGGAAGAACAGTGTGATCTGAGACAGGTGGGCCCAAGAATGGAGACCTACCTATCCAGGGCGCCACTTGTGGGCATGCTGCGTGCAAAGCCACGGACCCCAGTCTGCTGGAAATACGGAATGCTGAAGATGTTGGCAGCGATGACGGCCACAGAGTCAGAAGGGTTCACAAAGAACCCGTGCTTGCCTAGAATCATGTTCCGATCCTTTGGAAGAAGAGAGACTCAAAGTAAGACCTTTTAATCAAATGGTAAACAAAAGCAAACGATCATCCGCAAAGTGCTAGAAAATTCAAAATGGACCCTATCCTCACACTGGGCTTTAAACACTGGACTGTTAGTGGATTTGTATAGTGCCGTTTGACCAAAAAGGCACCTCTGTGCTCAAAAGTTAAAAATGGTTTCAATTAAAGTGCAAGCACAACCCCCCCTTTGAGCTGAACTCTCTGTTCTCCCTCCAGGGGCCCACTAACTTCAACCTCCTAGACCTTTCCAAACTCTGGAACCAATCACATCTCTCCCAGAGGAGGGGAAAGGATGTACACGAGAGGAAATGTTGGCTGCTGACGCGGTTTGACAGGTCTACTGGGCATCCTTTGAGGAACAAAGGCCGAGTTCTTCAAGGCAGGACTGCTAAATCATGGCTCCCCCTATTTGATACTGGACCCAACAAGAAAGGCTGCCACCTTCGCTGCTTCCGAGGTGCCTCATAAGCAGCTGCACTTGAGCACCCGAGAATGTTGGGGGAATGCCTGCCCAACGCCAGCCCACACTGCACTGGAAGATGCACTGTGACAAGGTACCTGCTGGGAGCCCCTTTCATTTCCCTGTATCTTGATATGGGGGAAATTAGTTTTCAGGAAGCCATGACTTGTAGCTGGTAAAACAACAAAAACAAAAACTCAGCGTGATAAACAGAGCACTTGCTGTCTACGACACACCTAGGACATAATCATCTTTGCTTTCACATGGTCACCAAGCTAAGGAGCAATTTATACACAAAATTTTTATTGTAAAGAAAGGGTAAAATGGTAATCCTTTTAACATAATCATTATATTGGCTCTAAATAGTTTCACTATCCAGCTAGCATGAATGCATGGGTATATTATTACACGCTGAAAACCTTCTCTAGAGGCTAGATGACTAACCAGGGGCTGGCTGAGACCTACCTTAGGACAAGTGTCTAGGACTTCAACAGCTTATGAAGCATAGTTATTAAATCCTAACTGGGCCTAAGCCCTCCTGCTCAGCAAATTTGAGCACCTGAAATTAAATGCACTGGTTACATTAAAACTCTTGTTTCTGCTCAAGGGGGTCTTTCACTTATTGGGCCTTGGCTTCTGGCACAATAGGAGGCCCTAGAGAGCCACTCACCAGGCTCCCGTGGCCCAGGCAGAAACTGTTCATTTCCCCCCAACATCTACAAGGTCCAGCTTGGGGAGGATTCATTTAAATGTACTTATACTCACCCCATCACCATCAAAGGCAGCCCCAAAATCATGTTCTCCTGACTTCATGGTCTCCACAAGGTCAGCAGCGTAGGTGAGGTTGGGGTCAGGGTGGTGGCCTCCAAAGTCCTCCAGGGGAACGCAGTTCACCGCAGAGTTTGCGGGGGCACCAAGCTCATCACAGAGGATCTTCTTTACATACGGCCCCACAACTGTAACAAATTAAAGTAGGAATAGTCAAAACACCAAACTGACTAAAGCATTTGAAGGTTGAAGGGTGGAATGAACACACTTTGGGGCTAAGAATAGTGTGGACAACTTCAAACCTTTTTCACGTAGGAGGAAGTAGACTTGTTCTGTTAAAACCAGGAGGGCAACAAGGACCCAACAGAAGGCTGGAGCCCAGAAGGAGAAGACTTCTGAAGGAGGTCTGCAGTGCATCAGGAAGCTCCGGCTCACCGTCAGGTCTCACAGACCCACGAAAGGGCTTGGGCACAGGCACTCTTCCCCAACCACACAGACAAGTGTGTGGGTTCCAGACCCCTGCCACTTAGATACGTTACAGTTTTGAACTGTTGCAGAATAGGCAGAAAACCTAGTCATGAATTTTTGTGTTCTATAGGTGGGAAAGCCTCACGGCTTCAGTTCATAGATGTGGTTGTATCTCCTGGCCCAGTCAAACAGACCACGGAGGAAGAAGATGGTGTGGGAGCTACACATCCTGTTGCTGCTGAAGTTAATCCTTAGCTTGAACTTAACCTCAGCTAAGAGAAGGAGTATGCGGACACAGGTGGGTGGGGGTGGGGCTTAGAACATATCCCACAGGGCACTAGCAAGCAAATGGCACCCTTCAGAGCATATGTGTGTACATAAGGAGAATGTGAGTGACCGACCAAGAGAGAGAGAAGCATCCACAACAGCTGCATGGGACTCAAAGGCCAGGGCTTCCTGTGAAAACACTGACCTTCACAGCAGCTTACCAAGAGGGACAGCTCTACTGTTCTGAACGCCTACCATGAGATTTCTAACTGTGTAAATATGAGTCTGAAATAGTTGTGAACTAGCTCTGTCTAAGCCACTGGAGGCTTAAGAGGATTGTAAAGGCATCAAGGCACACACAGGAGAGAGTAACCCCCCATCTTTGCGGATCCACAAGTCTGTACCTCCATGCATGGCGTCTATGCGGATCTTCAGTCGGTTAGGACCGGACAGTAGCTCCTTCAGTGCGTTGAAATCAAAGATGTTTCTCAGCATTGTGGCATAGGCCTCCACTGAGTCCACAATCTCCACTGTGAGAATATTAAAAGGAAAAAACAAAACATATCCAGACATATTATACTCCAAACTAATTATATTTCTATCAACCCTCAGTAACCATTCAAAAGGGCAACTGTGACAGCTGCTAAATGTCATCTTATACACACTAACAATTTTCCTTGGACATAAAAGTTACTCATATATTTAAAGGTAAAGAAACTCAAGGTTTGAAAGTCAGAACTTGCACAGCTAGGGTAGGACACTTGAATTCCCAGCAGAGGCTAGATGAACTCTGCTATGTTGCCTCTCATATCCCTACACATCCCCCAAACCATTTCTATTTTGCCATCATGGATGACAGAAAAGATAATGTCATCTTTTCAATTTTATTTTCCAAGGTTCAGTAAAAGGGAGAAGAACCCTCAATGAGCCACTTTCTGTATATACTACTAGTGGCTAAAACTAGAATTATCTTTGCTCAGGAATTCTGGACATTTTCAATGCATGAGGAGTCTATGGACCTCTCTAGTGGTGGCTTCCAAACCCTAAGAACATGCGGCACTTTGAGTTTATTGCAGTATAACTGTCAGCCCCTGGTGTGCTCCCTAAAGTTGTTTGTGTTTATTGAGGTACAGCTGGCAGCCCCTGGTGTACCCCCTAAAGTTGTTTGTGTTTATTGAGGTACAGCTGGCAGCCCTAGATGCACCTTCTAAAGTTGTCCTGTGGAAAAAAGACAATCTGAGCTAGGTCAAATAGAGGTCACAGAGGTAACTCTCTCATCGTCTTCTTAATATGAACTTATATATGTTTACTTCATAGATCACTGCAATACCTTGACATTCAACAACAAAATGTGACCCATGGCTGCCTTTTTGGGGAGTTTCACACAACCCAAACACATGGTCTGATTAATCTGACTGAATGTCAGGGAATGGGGAAAAACTGAAAAGCCAGGCTTGAGCACCATTCACAGAGTCCGAATGCTGGATCTACTGCTCACTGACTAATGTGAGCCTGTTTCCTGATCCCTCTCTGCTTTTGCTTCTTTCTCTGCTGACAGTCTGAGGGATAGTGCTGGCCCCACAGGATGGCTATGAGAATAAAATGGAACAATGCACAAAAACAAATATAGGAGAAGCATAACAAGATCAATCAGACAGGTCTTCTAGTCAAGGCTGTTATGAAAACTGAGACCCAGAGAGTTGGAAAGGAATCACCCAAAGTCATACAGCCCACCACTCACATGGCTAAATGGCCCAGCTCTCTACACTCCCCAAACAAACTCCAGACCTGCTAAGTAGTTGATCCATGCAAAGTTCATGGCCCACCATTTTCCAAAGCTGAAGACCCATTCTCACAAAACTTCAAGAATGAAACTACTCAAGCTGGAAACAGGAATGTGTAAGGAGAGAAGAGTAACACGCTTGTGAGGAAGGGCAGGAGACAAGGAAGGTAAACCTGCCTGTGAAGGGCTTGAACTTGTTTTCCAGGTCAAACTGCTGCTTTCCCAGAACACTGAGGTCTACCTTCAAGTCAGGACAAATGGCATATTCTTCGATTGTCTTGCTGATTTGGAAAATTTTGTCAGTGATTGCTTCTGGAGCAGGACCTACAAATCACACAGCAAGCAAAGGTCATCATGTGCAGTTCACGTGAAAACACAGCCTGCCACTCGGCAGTTCCTCTCCCCTAACACACTTCCACCGAATCACAAAGCATCAGGACTCTTTCCAGGAGATTCTGAGATACAGCCTCACTATACAGTTTATATTGGCCTTGAAATCACAATTCTTCTGTCTCAGTCTTCTATATGCTAGGATTGCAGGTATGTGTCAGTTAATAGCAATTAGAATTTTCTAAAAGAAAATCCCATCTTAGTTGTAATTCATGTATGGCTCCTCTGACAAGGAAGACACAGCAGAGTTAAGAAGCACTTTGCCATCTCCGAAGGGAAGCAAAGCCCCTTCTTAAGGTGAGAATCAGAGCCCAAGCCTTCCAGTATTTCGGGTACTAGCTAGCTTATCCAACTGAATATCTGACTATCCTCAAAATGACAGAACACTCACCACCATTAGAAATATTGAATTTAATCCCAAAATCTCCGTTGGGCCCTCCTGGATTGTGGCTGGCCGTCAGAATGATCCCACCAATGGCTTTGATTTTTCGGATGATGCAGGACACAGCAGGAGTGGAGAGGATGCCATTCTGTCCAATAACCAGACGACCAATCTAGGAGAAGAAATACAGAAAATATAAATTCAAAGCTACCACAAAAAATGCCAGGGCAAGAAGAAAATGGACACTGAAAACACTGTTGGACCAGCAAAGATATTTTCTTTAAAAAACACCAAAAAAAAATCCATCAGCATATTGCATGTCTCTACAACATTACTGAGACAGGACCAAAGCTTCTGAACAAAGCCATTTCTTTTTCTTTCATTCTTCTTTTGTAGCTTTGGAGTAGTGTGTTAAGGTAAGGGTCTGGGAAGAAAACATAGTGCATGTGTAATAGTCTGTCCAGGTCAGGATCTCAGTGTGGATGGACTGAAGGATTGTGAGAAAACCTGCATTTTTATCCAACTCCACCCTATTTTCAGTCAACAATGAGAAAAAGAACACAGGCTTAACTAGTTAAAGACATTCTAACCTAAGAAAAGGCTTTTGCAATTAAGACCTTTAAAAAGCAAAAAGATTGTACACGATGTCAAAATGCATCTTACAAATTTATCTTTCCAAGCATGCTTGGCTTTTTCAAATAGGATTCCTCAATATATATAGTGTTAGAGTATAGACGGCTTACCTCCGGAGCCTACGACAAGAATAAGATGGCTGCTGAGGAAACTGGTTGGACCCATCTACGTGGAAGGGACATGGGACTTCCGCCTTGTTCCCAACTCACTTTCCTGAATCTCACAGTTCCTGCCAGCCCAGCTCTTGAAACTCCTCCTGCTAAAATGAAGCCTGCTTCAACAAGTACCAAGTTGGAAAGACATCAGGTCAGCTACTGTGACTTTCCTAGGGGAGGTGGCACTGCTGTATTCTGTATTAAAAATACTTAGAACACGGGGAGTTTGTGCCTGATCTCTTCACTGTTCTGAAAGAAGAAAGGATCAGGAATGTCTTTTAATTTTCCATTAGGTGCATTTTTTTTTGATAGTGGAGATGACTTGTTAATAGAAGACGTATTTCCTTTTTAATTTTAATTTTTAATTATGTATGTGTGTGTGCATGCCTGTGTGGGGGGGTGTGCACACAAATGCAGATGCACACAGAACCCAGAGGTGCTAGGAGGCTGCTATGAGTTGCCCAATACGGGTGCTGAGAACCTATCACGGGTCCTCTGCAAGAGAGATACACACTCTAAAGCAATAAGCCATCTCTCTAGTCCAGAAGATTTATTTCTAATGTGAAAATGCCCCCCCCCAGAAACCTGGATTCGCTGGAGAATATGTAAGGAACCCTTAACTTGGTGAGTCCCATCTGCACTTACAACATGTCACTCAAAACTTGACATCCTTATGATACACCCCATTACCAAACTCCTTACAGAGAGCACCTCTTTTGCCTCACCTCCATTAATTCTCATGTCTTTAACTAAGAGGAGCTGGTAGACAGTATGACTACTGCATCCCATGGAACTTTTGGTCCCAAAGCTGTCCCAATCCCAACATCTCTTCCTTCTGGTAAGTACTCATGGGAAAGAACTACAGCCATAGCTGGACTAACGACAGGAGCATGTCACATAGAAAGCTAGCTGTGTCAGGGAAAGGGGATGGGGGTGTGAACATCTTGCCCCTCCAGGGATTTCTTCATGTGACTATTCTAGAAATAAATCCAGAAATCAGGTAATTTTAGATTTCTCTAAGAGGAACTTAGGAGTCATGATTTAAGAGTCACTGAGTCATCTGAAATGGTTTCTTTGCAGTGAACACACCACCTTTCACTTCGATTTTCTATGTATTTGGTTTGGAAGGAAGGGCTGACAAAGAGTAAGCTAAACCACACAAACCACCCTTCATTCTACCAGTTCGTAAGCTGAGATCTGTGGTCAGCCAGGACTGCTTCTCTCTTGACAGATGAAGGCTCTAAAGCAGGCTCCTGTGGACTGCCTTGGCCTGACTAGGGAAAGCAATGCCCTACCCTCATCCTTAAAGATGCCTGTGCCACTGCAACCACCTCTCACTCCACCTCCTACCAACCCCTCCTGGCTCCACCAGGCTGAAACCCACCATGATGCTCATCCGCCTGATCTCCAAACACAACTCTGTCCTTCTGCTAAAAACAGATCCCTATTGTACACAATCCCCCAACCCGCCCTCCCCAGGCATTCATCTCTGAAGACTGGGAAGCAGGACTCAGATGCTCACACACCGGTGTTTGTAGCAGCATCACTCACAACAACCAAAGGAAAAGAGAACCCAAACATTCTGCACAAGAAGAAAGAATAGATACCCAATGCATTGCAAAAAATGGAGCATTATTCAGCCTTGAAATAGAAATCAGATTGAAGAGTGTTACACAGTGAATGAGTGGGTGGGGGAGTGAAGAAGTAGGGACAAAGCAGATTACAAAGAAGGAATTCCTGTCACATTACAATATGGTTTAGCCCTGAGGATGTCACACAGAGAGATAAGGCATGATTCCACTTGCATGAGGTATCCAAATCATCAAAACCACAGAAACAGATAGGAGAATGGAGGCTGCCAGGGGCTGGCGGGGTAGGTGAAGAAATAAGGAGCTCCCAGTGGGCACAGACAAAGATGAGAACATTCTAGAGATGCGCTGCAGCAATGGAATTCAGCTAACTCTAACAAACCACACAACTGAAATGGCTGTGCCAATGGATGATGCTACGTTTTAAACTGCAATTACATTGCTGTTTAAAATTGATTAGTGTATTCAAAGGTGGCATTGCTACCTATACACTGGAAAGTGATTGGAAGAGCATTTGTAGGATCAACATTCACTTTTTATTTTCTATTTTGAGACAGTGTTTTGCTATATACATCCCAGTCTAGCCTCAAACTCACAATCATTTGCTGTAGCCTCCCAAGTGCTGATATTACAGGACTAGACAAGCATGCCTGGCTAGAACTCTTTTTAAAACTCAAGGAGAAGTGAATGAAATTCAAACCCATCCTCGGGCATGACAAATCTTGGAAATGTTATGTTAAGTGAAATAGACCAGACACAAAAAGACAAGTACTGGACATTACTTACATGAGGGATCTAGAACAGGCAAGTGTAGAGGGAGAAGGTAGCATCAGAGCTACCCATGGCTGGCGAAAGCAGGTGTGAGAGCGACTCTGTAATGAGTGTGGAGTTTCTGTTTGGGATGACGAAAAAGTTCTGGTGATGGATAATGACGGTAGCACAGCATTATAAATACCACTGGCAATGCTTAAAATGATAAATCTAATGTCACATGCCACCTTCCCTAATAAAGGGAAAACACAGCTTGGTGGTCATGTTTCATTAAAAAGGAGGAGGAGGAAGAGGAGGAAGATAGCTCCCTCCCCATTTTCTTTGTCCTGCTAGCTACAAGCATAGTCCTTCTTTTAACCTCTGACCTTTCTCCAAGTTCAAAGCTCTGGGCACAAAATAAGACAGTCTACATGGGGCCCACCAAAAACTCATCTTGTGCATTAAAATGTCCAGTAAAAGTAGACAGCTCCATGCAAATGAGAAGCAAAAAACTTGCTAATGAAGCCTAATTACTTTCTATACTTCACAGATGAACCAGATAAAGAAATATATAGACGCACCAGTACACAGAAAGGGAAAGATGACAGGCTCCATTTAGCTCCATATCCTAAGAAGTCATCCACAAACCAGTCGTGAGGGTGGGGGATGGCTACTGACAATGGTGAGCAATACTGTCCTCTGCTAAAATCCACAGTAATAACTATCTTTCCTTTAGATTTCCTGCATCCTACCACCACCGGAGATGTTAAAGCCATCAGAATGTGGGCTATGTTAGAAAAAGAAGAAACTAAGCAAGGTCTTTAGAGTCTCATGGTTTCTATCAGACTGATGTACTTTATCAGTCCACTAAACGTCTTTAAAGCAATTCAGCCAGCATGACTGCTTTCAATGCAATGCTATTTTTAATAAGGAATGTCCTTGAAAATATTGCTCAAGCTGCCACAGCCTTAACAAATAGGCAGTTACCATATTTAATCAATTATGATCTCTGAAATGTATTATTTAGCAAACCTTCAGACAATCAGAGACAGTCTGTAGGTCCGCCTGAATTACGCACCCCCAACACCTCTTCCCCATCTTTTAGCTCCACTCAAAAAAAAAAAACTTTAATGAAGCCAAATCTATCAGAGCAAAGGGGACAGTGTACCAGATCCACTCAACAACCTAGATATATGGAGAAATAATGTTCCATTCATCCCTCTCAAAAGATTAAAGCATCTTTAATACCATTCCCTGTGCAGCACTCCTCAAAGATGAAATTTACGGCATGTCACATTTTATCTTAAAAATGTGTGTGCTTCATAATAATTTCATATTTGAGTTCTTTATCAGCAATTTTTTACATAACAGGCATTCAGACTCTGAACCTGAGGGTTAAAGAAAATCCACACTGTAGAGTAGTTGGTAACACATCTATGTTTAGTCTGGTGGCTTCTGCTATTGTTTGCTCTTGCCAACACCTGCTTGGCACAGTACTAAAACAGTCTGACAATGAATGCTCAGCACTTTTGACCGCAGTGCTAAGCGGTATGTGCTTCGGACCAGAATTTCTTCAAGAAAACAGTACAACAAACTTTAAAGTTTGCAGCTAGTAAAGGAATGTGTGCCCCAAATTTTAGCAAAGTATAATTTAAAGCATCCCCTACCCCCACCCCCACAAATTGGTTTTGGGCCCCCAGAGGCATCTGTAGAACAAAACAGCAAAGTCCTGACATACACCTTCCTGTAGGAGTGGGCTGGAGAGCTGCTCCACTACCAAGACCAGGGTTTTCACCATTTTACTTCTAACATGCTTCACCTGGCCCATGTGTACCCATGATGCAGCACTCTGGCAGAGCCTATTACCATCACTGCCGTCCAAGAGCTGTTAGCTCCACCCTGCTGCACAAACCCAGCCTCACACAGGGCTTCTTTGTGTCTGAGGTCATCATAAACAGACCATCTGGTACGGTCCTCCCTGAAGGCTCACACCTAACCTCCAATCCACACCCCAAATCCCCACCCCGAGCACTTTTACATGACTACCAAGATCCACAAACAACGGCATGCCGTGCCTTTGCCGTGCCTTTGTTTTCCTGTTTGACAAATGACTGAACTTCAACAAAGAAGCCTTTGAACACACAGTAATCCCTCCTCTTGCCACCATTTGTGACAGGTCTCCTTGGACATGGGCAGTTCTAGAGACTAGCTAGCAAGCACTCACAAAAGCTTATATGTCTACAAATCACCAGACACTTTCCAAGCTACCGAACTAGGAACAACACATATGAAGATGAACTTGATTCCCAGATCCCTGGTCACTGCTGTAATTCTGGAACATTTTCACAACATTCACTCTTGGAGGTCACAATGAAATGAAATGGGTGTTAGACTGTGGTGTAGATCATACACACCTCTACTCAAATATGAATATTTCTGCAGAATTGAAAAGTTACTTGGAAGACAAAGCAATACTTATTGTATACCAACCCCATTGGCAGCTGCCATCTGCACTATTGTTTCTATTGCTGACTTATTAAAATACCGCCCATCTCCACCGACCACCAGTGATGATCCCTGGCGATCTTTTAGGTCTATGGAAAAGAATATGCTCTGGATGAAATTCTCCAGATAGCAAGGCTTTGCCTCAAAGCAGTAGGTGGTCTTCCGTAATCCACTTGTTCCCGGCTTCTGGTCATGGTAAGGAGCTGTGGCAAAAGTCAGCAGCGGGAGGGGACCCTCTTCTGTCTTCCTGTGTGTCCCAGAAATCCATTCTTCAAAGTCACTCATCTTTCATATCCACCACTTGGCTCTGGGAGGGTGTCCAGAAAGTAGTTGACGGTCCCCCAAATTGTCTATCCGACTTGACTGCCACAGTGTCCTCCGAGAAAATACACAATATTTTCCTGACCATCACTCTCAGTGAGAAAACCTGGTTAATCCCCTATGGTGGCTATCTCCTGAGAAAAAGTTATGGGTCACACACCCACCCATACCCCCACACAAAGCAGATCTTCAAAGTCGTTCAGATTGAGATCTGTCTGCCCACACAATGAAGCTGAACACCCTTCAATTATTTTTGCCTCCCCTCCCTGTTAGGGCAGGACGCTCCAGAGTACGGCAGCAGATTTTGGTTTCAGACACCAGACAGCTGCCAGCCTACTCTTGAAGCCAAGGGTAAGATGGAATAACTGCAGTCCCTCAGCGCAAGTTAGGACAAGATACTTGGTGTGGCTCTCTCTATTCCTGCTGCCCCTTGAGCTGGAGCCTCTGGGCCATCTGCAGCTAAAGTTGCTTGGAACCACTGAGCAAATTAAAGGTCAAGCTTAAAATGGAAGAGCTGGGTGGGTCTTTTCGTGTCACTGCCGTGACGTTGTCCACAGGATTATGTCCTTCCCATGTGCAGCCCCAGGTGGAAGGGAATAATCACCGAACAGATTTGATCACTGGCCTCTAAGAAGTTAACCAAATAGGGCTGGAGAGCAGCATAGTGGTAGTGGGAACGCGCTTTTCAGCATGTGGGAGGCCTAGCGGTCATCTCCAGCACTGGGGGTAAGAATAATTTAGTAAGAGTATCCACTGGTTCCCTTAAATTTATAGAAAAATGACTCCAAGAATCCACCAAATTCTTGAGAAGTCCAGAACAATGAGGGGTTGAGGGGCTGATATATGTATTTTCCTAAGTGTATGAGGCTGGACCAGTTACTAGCAATTAAACAAGTATTAGGATAATAAGATTAATTTTTTAAATAAGGTCTCAATCTGTAGTTCAGACTGGACTTGAACTTGTCATGTAGCTCACACAGGTATAGAACTTGAAATCTTTTTTTTTTAAGCCAGGTACAGTGACACATGCTTACTTTTTAAAAGATTTTATTTATTTTATATATAGTTTTGCCTCCACATATGCCTGCATGCCAGAAGAGGGCACCAGATCTCACTGTAGATGGTTGTGAGCCACCATGTGGTTGCTGGGAATTGAACTCGGGACCTCTGGAAGAGCAGCCAGTGTTCTTAACCTCTAAGCCATATTTCTAGTCCCGGAACTTGAAATCTTGCTGGTCTCTGCCTCCCAACTGCTGAGACAAAGGCACATGACACCATGCTTGGTATAAACTGACTTTACTCTCAAGAAAACATTTTTAAATTTAAATTTTTTCTTTATGTGTGTATGTGTATGTCTGGGTGCACCTATAGAGGTCAGAAGATGAGCAGGGATGCCCTGGAGCTGGAGTTCCAGGCAGCTGCGAAGTGTGACCATGGTGTGGGTGATAGGACCCAAACTCAAGTCTTCTGGAAGAACAGTGCCCACTCTTAACTGCCACACCATCTCTCCAGCCCCTTAAGAAAAATTTTTAGTAAGAAAATTGTCTTTTGCTTGAAGAACCTACAATGTTTTAGAACATTTTACCTGAACAAATTTAGTACCTAATCTCCTCTAACCCCTGAGTTTTTCTTAACAATCTATTTAAATACATACATGTGCGTTTCTTATCTGGGTCAGCAGAAGTTACCAATCAAGAAGCTATATCATCAAAGTTTTGAACTTGTTACAGATGTTAAAACTAAACCAGGACTGGTCAACATGTCTGAGGAGTCTGGTAGGAATCGGGAAGTCAGGGTGAGAAGGGAGCTATGGCTTACCACCTTTGAAAAACAATGCATTTTTCTGCTACAGTGCCAACTGGAGAGTGACAGCAGCCAAGCTCTGGGGGCAGTGCCCTGAGGATTGTCCAGACAGGATCAGCAGAGCTAACGGGCTCATGGTTGAAAAGCAGTCTCCTGGCACAGGAGCCTGGTCCCCCTCACATAAGAAACGAGGTCACACTCATCAGCCGCTGACACCTCAAGTACCACTGGGTCTGCTGGACAACATGCTCATACGATAGAGCAGTCTGCATGGCGGCCCAGACCAGCTTGAGCCTGTTCCTGCTCCAGGTCCCACAGAGCTAGCAGCTTTCCAAGTTACTTGGCACATGGGCCAGACTAACACACCCCAGTGGGGAATGTGCTGCCTCCAGAATCCAAACAGGCTTCTTTCTTGGTGCTGGGAGGGGCCGCTGCAGGAACTTTTCCTTCACCTTAGAAGGAAGACCTCTGCATACCCTACACCACTGGGTGCTTAGAGAGTTCACTGATGTGGAAGGCCCTTGAATTTTGGTTGGACTTATTTCCCATCCTCTGATGTGTATATGTGTTACCAACAATCCAAAGTGGCTGCTACCTCTTGCTCACTTCATCTGATCAGCATAAGGTCATCAATATAGTGAACCAGTGTGATATTTAGTGGAAGAGACAGATGAAAAAGATCCCTTTAACTAAGTTATGACACAGGGCTG
>LOEQ01004498.1:40944-51098 GCA_001685075.1 Bramus lutescens
GCTAGCCGTGCGGGAGCCGGGCGGAACGAAAAGCAGGGCCCGCTCGTTCCCCTCATCACTACAGGGAGTTTACGTTCTTTATTTTCTTTTTTGTTGTTTGGTTTGGTTATTTTTGAGACAAGGTTTCTCTGTGTATCCCTGACTATCCTGGAACTCACCCCGTGTACCAACCTGGCCTTGAATTTACAGAGATACACCTGCCTCTGCCTCCAGGTTGCTGGGATTAAAGGTGTGTCCCACCACTGACCAGAAGGTATTTATTTTCTAAATAACATATATGTGAGGAAAATAACTGTTTTTATCAAAATAATTAATATTCAACCATGAAACAACTAATAGGGCTCATATAAAGTTTTAATACAGATCTTTTATTTTCTTTTTTAGTTATTTTTCAAAGAAATTCTCATTTAAGTACCTTACAAGTATTCATGTGGCATTGACAGAAGGACTTTGCACATTCTGGATATTACCTGAAGTTAAAGTATTAAAGTCCCATGATAAAAAGAAGGCCAAGTTCCAAAGTTTCCCATCACAAAGAAACAATAAATGATAAGAGGCACTGTATGTATGCATTAAACCACCACACTGTAACCATAAGGATAATTATTATGAATCCATTTAAAACATAAGAGACCCCCTCATACACACACACAAAGTCTGGTTACAGAATTGCTTTATTTTCAGATCATTCATGGTTTTGTGTTTCCCTCTTGTGGTGGGAAACAGAAAAAACAGGCAAAATTCACTGTAGCCTGGGGAGCTGGGGTTGTTCTCTCCAGAACTGCTGCCTTGTCCACAACTAGGAGGGTCCCTTTTACCATGCCCCACAAGATGTGGCAGAACCCCTGAGATTTTTAACATGAAGCAAGAAAGTGTTACTCGGGGACAGCCTCATGCTTACACACAGTCAGCTTTGAAAAAAGGTGGCTACAAAGAAAGGAAAATGCCTTTCAGGGGAGATCTCTAGGCAATAAGGGAGTGACGCTCCCCTGAGGCAATTCAAGAAGATAAGGAAAAGCACAGGAAGTGCTTATCACACTGCCTGGCCACACAGTAACAAAAATCAAGAGGGATAAAGAAGGCTTGACCTCACCCTTCTAACTCATCTCCTGAAGGGAGCCAGGTAGAAGAGAAGGAATGGTTTGTGGGATAAACATAGACTCAACTTCTTTGTTGGCCCAGGCACTGGGGGAGGGGCCCACAGAGATGAGGGAGCAAACATGGAGGGAGGAGAAGGCAAATGGGAGAGGAACATAGAGGAAGAAGGAGTCTGCGGACCAAGCACAGTCCACAGTCTTTGCTCTATCCTGAGGGCGCTAGGTTAGAGCAGCCTGGGACTAACCCTGGTTTTGCCTCTTCTGGCTGGGTACAGTCTCTCTGACCTCCACTTCTTGTTTGTAAAACAGGGACAATGATGCAGCTAACACTGAGGAATCACCATTAACTTGACCAGCCTGGACTACCTGAGTTTGAGGCCAGCGTGGGCTACAAAGAGGTATTATTTCAACATAAAGCAAACAAATTCCTGGAGGGGGCAGCAGCATCTGTGGTGGTTTGAATGAGAATGACCCCCACAGGCTCATATGGTCTCCAGAACAGAACTATCAGGGAAAGATTAGGAGGTGTGGCCTTGCTGGAGGAGGTGTGCCACTGGGGGTGGGGGCTTTGAGGTTTCAAAAGTCTACGCCATTCCCAGTTATCTTTCTCTGCCTAATACTCATGGATCAGAATGTAAGCTTCAATTACCGCTTCAGCGCCAAGTCTTCCTACCTGCTGCCAAGCTCACCACCATGATGATCACAGACTCACCCTGGGAAACTGTAAGTCCCCAATAAACTCTTTATTCTAGAACTGCCTTGGTCATGGTGTCTCATCACAGTGATAGAAAAAAACACCACCACAACAATAATAATGAAGAAGACAGCATTCTTGAATGACTTCTCTTGGACATAATAGATTAGTGAGCAAACGGCTTAGGGACTTTGAGAACCATCTGCTTTGAGGAAGTCAGTGCAATGGAAGGGGCTCCAATTCTAATTCTTCACA
This sequence comes from Bramus lutescens, assembly GCA_001685075.1. Classification (NCBI taxonomy): domain Eukaryota; kingdom Metazoa; phylum Chordata; class Mammalia; order Rodentia; family Cricetidae; genus Bramus; species Bramus lutescens. Next base: position 42,991 of record LOEQ01004498.1, read on the forward strand.
GGCTCTAGTACTTCAGTAGCATTGAGGCAATCAATCTGGCTCCTCACCTATTACACAGCAGCCCAACATCTATTTCTTCCAAGCTGTTGGAATCATATGAACTCACATGAAGTGCTTAGCACTGTGACTAATAGTACAAGCAGGCCCTTCCTACAGACTTAATAACAATCCCATGGTGTGGGTGTTCTCACTACTCCCACATTACAGATGAGGAGATTGAAGTCTGATTGCATTAGGTCAGGCACTAAATCCAATCAGTGGCTGGCATATTTATAAGGAGAGGTGATTTGGAGACAGAGAAAGTCACCCCAGGACAGCGGCAGAGAACGGGAGTTATGCTGTAGCACCAAGTGATAGGAGGGGGCAAGGCAGAGTCTTCTCTAGGGTCCTCTAAAGTATGGGCTGGGGATGCCAAGGGAGTGGAAGAGGGCCTGCCTAGCATATGTGAGGAGCTGGGTTTGGAAGGAGGAGGAGAAGGAGGAAAAGTGGAGGAAGAAGAAATAACAGCATACCCTTAGGGCCACTACTAGGATTTCAGAACTCCAAGCCTTTGAAACTACCAGGGTGAGTGTCTGTTGTTTTAAGCAACTAAGTGGGATACCTTGTTCTGGAAACCTTGGGAAATTGACATAACAAGTTATCAGTAATTTCAAATGGCATATCCTATTCTGGAGCAGCTGAGCTTTCTGCGGTAGGGTGGGCAGTCTGAGTGAAGACACTCTGGGGTTCCCTCAGCCCCATCCTGTATACCTTTACTTTGCCCCAGGGTGCTTGCTCCTCATCACCAAGTATCAGCCTGGATGGTGGCTCAGGATCTAAAGGTAAGAGTCCTCTCTTGTGAGAAATAAGGAGAGGACATGCATCTCACTGTATCTTACCTCAGTACCTAGAACAGGTTTGCTCAGAGCAGTCAAATTCCTGAGGGACTGAAGTCCTGACATGAGAGCATCAATGCCCTCTGAGACTGCGGTGCATCTTCCTAGAGATGCAAACAGTCTCCCCATCTCAGAATGACCACAACTATGAAACTGCTTCCTCTCTACCCCAGATAGTTCGGGCATCGGCAGAGGGCACCCTGCCTGAGAACTGGCATGTGCGGTTTCTAGAGCAAACCAGACTTGCATAGTAACAACTGAGAACAGTCGAGAAACTTCAGTAGGGAGGGGACGACAACTGGTTGGTCTGTGTGGTTCAGACAGGAAGCTTGCCCTGCTCCCTAGCGGAGCTCCAGAGATCACAGGCGGAAATGGCAAGCGGACTTCATGATTCTTTTCCAAGTGAGGCAGAAAAACAGTGAACTGGACAGAGAACACCAAAGCAAACTAGAGAAAAAGAGAGTCACAGTAGACATAGTTTCCCACTAGATTTGTCAACAATGTCAGAGAAATTCTGGTAGGACGGTATATACCTGAAATACCAGCACTTGGTAGGCAGAGGCAGGGGGACTGTCATGAAGTCAAAGACTATATTCCAAGTTCCAGGCCAGCCAAGGCTAGACAGTAAGACTGTGTCTCAAAAACAGTATATGCATATATATTTATCTATATTTATATATACATGTCTCAGAGAGAGCTGTAGGAAAAACAGCTACATTGTATATCTATTTACAGTGTGATTTTGCATCTATAAAATATGTAGTTTAACTAAGTATGTATATCTATTTGCAGTTTGTTTTTGTACCTGTACTATATGTAATTTAACTAAGTACTCAAGTTTAACTCATTCTATAGTACTAATGTGGACCATGAACCCAAGCTCAGAGACTTGCTCTACTGAAGCATCAGCTGGCGTACAGACCTGTTCCATGTCACGGAACCTGTTAGTTAAACAGAGAGCCAAAGCAAACCACCAGAGCTTCGAAGTCATGGGACAAATACTGCAACCATCCCCACTTAGAAACAGCCTTTCTGGTTTGCTGACCCACGTCTCCAAAACTCTTAAACCCTTCCTTCCCTCAGAGTCATGGAGCAATTCTTGGGCCGGGCTGTAGGTTGGCCTGTGTATGACATAAATGCTGGGGACACTGCAGAGATAGGGAACTGCTTGCTGCCCTCTGTAGGTGGGCGTGTACATTCCTACAGCCATCATGAACAACTACATACAATATAACTATCAACGCTCCTCAAAACACCGTGAGGACAACAGCACGACCCAATTATCCCACTGCTGGTTATAAATGCCTTTGGGGGCAGGAATCTCTAGGCAGTAAGTGAGTGATGCTCCCCTGAGGAAATTCAAGAAAATAAGGAAAAGCATACAAAGGTCTTATTACACTGCCTGGCCACATGGTAACAAAAATCAAGAGGCCTGACCAATCTCATGTTAATTGCCACCACCATTCACTATCAACTGAGTCCACTTGAATGAACAACAGGGAGACTGTCGCGTATGCGCACATGCGTGCACACACAGCCATTATTCAATCATAAAAAAAAGGAAAAGAAAAGAAAAAATTTTCTGTTGTTCATGGCAACATGGATAGAATTGAGTACCCCATGTTATCAAGCATTGGGGCTATGCTAGATAATTAAAGACAGAAAACAGCCCTCCCACACTGTTCAAGAGAGGTCCCAGGAACAAAAGGATCCATCTGACCACTTCCTACAACTGCCCTCAAATCCTACTGCACAGAGCTGCTATGCAAGCCCAAACAAACACTGCCACTCAAGACAGTTCTGCTTACTTTGGGGCTGCCTGCAGTGAACTTCTGAGACGAGACAGCTGAGCGTCAGACCAAGGACATACTGAAAACCTAGTTATTCAGAGTAGGCTCCCCTCCCACCCTGAAAACCTGTGCATGAAGCACCGTACGTGAGAAAACACCAGGGCTCTGAAATATAAAGAATAAGAGTATGGAGCATGGCGGTCTCTGGCAAACCTGCCAAGAGAAGCAAAGCTGGGAAGGTGGCAGACAATGTCCATGGGTGGGACTTTTAGCAGGTATAAAGTGTCTGCCCTTTCCTACTGAATGCTGACCCTACCCTCAGTAGCCAGTCCACTTAAGATTGTGTGTGACTTGTGCAGGCAATTTGCCTACACATCATCTTAGCCCCTAAACTCATGCTATGACATATTTATTTCAAAAATAAGCAAAGAGAAATTCAAAGGGCTAGAGCTATAGTTGAATTGTAATGTGCTTGTCTAGTATGCAAAGCTGGGTTTGATCCTCAGCACCTCCCCTCCTCACACAAGAAAAAAGGATTTTTCAAGTAACTTGCCCCAAACAAAAGACTGGCTAACAAATAGTATTCTAGGAATCAAACTTGGTTTTTTTCTGACTCTGAAGTCGTGCTACAATAAAATCCTAAGTAAAAAAAAAAAAAGAAGAAGATCAAGAAGATCTAAATTTATAAAATTTTATTAGTGTGTGAGTGCTTGAATCTACATGTGTGCATGTATGGCCCTTTCAAGAGTGTGGCACTCAGAGGACAACTTGCAGGAATCAACCCACTCCTTCCAGCCTGTGAGTCCCAGGGACCAAACTCAGGTCACACAGCTTGTTGGCAAGTGCCTTTACCCATGAGCCTCTTCCTCAGTCTGGAGGAAGTAACGATGATAAAGATCACCATGTACTTGGGATGCCCTAAATCTGTGCTGTTCTAGTTGCCCTTCAGCTCATTTGAGGCGTTATCACGTGGGCTCTGAGAGGTCTGTTTGGGGCAGGAGTGAATCACCCATGGGGTGACTTGCCTGAATCAAAAAGTGCGATCTCAAGGACAACCATGTAACTCAAACACTTATGTACTTATTAATCCGTTCAGTTCCCATAATCCTCTTTGTCAGATATCAGAGCTAACCCCTGTGCACACATGAGGATGCTGCGTTCTAGGGACACTAAGCAGAGCACGTGGCATTTCACATTAACTGAAAACTACTGTGTGCGCCAAAGTCAACTCCACCTCACCCTGTGAACTACTTCCTTGTGCAATGCAGAGGGCCACCCAGTGGCCTGTCCTCTCTTTGGCATTATGGCAAAGGCCATCAGTCCATAGGGAAACTGTGCAGGATGAAGCCCTGAAACCTTGCGTATGCTCAAATAGGGCAGTGCTTGCCTCCCATCCCATGCTAGTTGTAGATTAAATGGTGGTCTTTCCTACCCCCAGAACTCTTCACTCAGAACGTGTGATGGATATTGGATTACCTAGGTGAGCACTAAATCCAATGACAAACATCCAATGACCAAAGATGGATGTGGCACAGGGGCAGACTGCACACGTCAGTCCTAGAGTTGAATCCCCACTATTGAAAGCAGGGTGGGAGAGAAGATGGGCTAATGGAGGTGACCTCGGGAAGTCAGAAGCAGCAACTAGACACACGCCTAGAACACCTGGGCCACCCAAAGAGGAAAGCATCACAGAAGGGTCCTCCCGCTACTATTCTGCTGCTAACATCTTGATTTTAGGCTTCTGGATTCAAGAAATAGATGATGAAGTTTTTTTTCTTAAGCCTTTAGCTTGTGGCCATTTGTCTCAGTCGTCACAGGAAACTCACCGACAGAACAGTTTTTAACTACCCATGGATACGCCGCCTCTCCCGCGAGCACTCCGCCTTACCATCGGGGTTGCACCAGACAACTTGCACAGTAACTGGCACACGGGGCGTCAATGTTTGTCAAATAAATAAGTCCGTGTGTCCCAGGAGGTTGACAGCAATGTTAGACACACTCCTGGAAGCTTCCTATCTGTAGGATGACATTGGCCTGGGTCAGGGAACCAGGGATGTACCTTGAGGCATCACTCACACTGGGCTCAGCCCTCAAATCCAGGGGTCCATGGCTGAGCCTCACAGGGACCAGGGACTGCTGCCTGGCCACGTAAATCTAAGACATACCTATGGCTGGAGACAGGATGAGATATCCATGTAGTAGCTGGCGGCAGACATAGAAGACCCTTTCTTTGTCCCCTCCTCCTCTGTCCTCCAGTGGTCTCAGTATTTGAGATCGCTGTAAAACCCTTAGAGTCATGACAGTGCTGTTTACTAAATAAACAGTGCGGTGCTATCAGAAGCACCATGGAGCTTCACAGAGGCTGTGCAGCTGCCTCACACTAACACTCAAGCCATGTACCACTCCTCTCCACCAGATGTTCCATGGGGAAGCTGGCAAGGGTAGTGTGTGTGCTAAGCCGTTTTCTCATGGGTTTGGCCACATGGAGTTGGAGAATAAGTATGACCCCCACCTACAGACGAAGCTCAACCTTCATAGCCGGTCACTCTTACTCCCAGTACCATCAGAGTGTTCTCTACACTTCCTTCCTATTTGCTTCATTTAAAATCCTCCTTAAATTGCTTTTCCTCTTGAGGCACAGAATGAATTTCATGGCATCGAAGGGCCCATAGAGACCTGGAATATAACAGCTTTATTACTACTAAATCAAAGGCCTTCTCTCCCTGTCCTCACCCAGTCATGCTGTCTTAATTCTCTATCCCAGACTCTTTGCTACCAGGGATCAGGTGGGCACACGCTTAAGACTTGGGTTTCTGGGACAGAGACCTGGTGGGACTCTCTTCTTAATTCTAGTCTTGGTATTTCATCACTTGTTTGTCATGTGTGAGCAAATCTTCCCAATGTGCACAGCTGCAAGATGCCTGTGTACTCACCAGAGTGGAAGAGATCTCATCCTGGTCCCCACAACAGATCACATGAGGTGGTAAGAGAGCAGTGCTGTCTCTGTGGCAGAGCACGCAGGAGTGAGACAGTGGGTCCTCAGCTATCTCCTAGGATCCTCTCCACAGGCAGTGTGTGGAGAGTCCACACAGTAACTCACTTCCCACAGCTCCACCAGAGCATATTCATCTCAGCATCAGCTCCTTCGGTGGCCTCAGGGAGCAGCAAGATCATTCGCTCTTTTAGGGGAAGCTGTCTTTCCTGTCTGTGGTACTTTCTTTGAAAGTCCTCAGTCATAACGAATTTCATCCTTTGAGAATAGGTTTGAACTTTGGAAAGAGACGAAAAATTGGCTGGAGCCATGTCTAATGAATAAAGTGGGTGTTCAAATCTCATTACATCATTTTAAGTGAAAAATGAAGCCTGACTATAAAATAATGTGACTGCTTTTCCTAGGTGGCCCATAAACCAGTGGCCTGAAAAATAATTCCCACAGAGGCACTTCAAAACGCTCTGAGCACCGGACGCATGACTGGAGCAAGTGCGCAGTCCCAGAGAGGCCATGTGCCAGGGAACAATACTAACTGTGATGTGGAAGCTCAAACATGTTTGTTAAAAAAGAAATATGATTACTCATGCAAATGGGAGTGGGGTGGGGGTAGTCTCCTGGAGAGACACTGAAACTAACCCTCCTCTCCTTAACAGCCCGTCTCCTTTGGACAGGAAGTGACTGACATAGAGCAAGGCACTCACCCGTAACAAGCCTTCACTAAGCCCTTACTCCCCTTACAAACACATAAAGTACCATTACCCCAGGCTGGCCCTGCACTCCCATAGACACCTCTTTCCCTGACCATAACCTCTTTGGCATATCAAGCTATCCCATTCATCAGGAAGGCCCTTGAGAATGAGGACATCTCCACAGTGCCTCTAGTGGGCAGGACAGTGCACACCATCACATGGTTACTGCTGCTGTTTGGATCTTGCGTGTCCCCAAAGGCCCATGTGCTAAAATCTTGGTCCCCAGTGTGGTACTGGGGAGGGGAAGTAGAGCCTTCAAGAGAAAGAGTCTGAAGAGAGGTCTTTCCATCACTGGGGGCAAGCCCTCAAGAGTCTGTGGGACTCCACCTTCTTTCTGCATCTCCTGTCCTGTGATATAAATCAGTTTGCTCTACCACAGGAACCATGTGCCCTGCCATATGCTGTCTTACCACAGCTGTAAGCAGTTAGCCTGCCTGGCCTTAGAGAGAATCTCTAAAACCTTGAGCCAAAGTCAACATTTTTGCTTTCTAAGTTACTAACTTGGGCACTTTGCTACAGCAACGAGAAGCTGACTAACAGAAACACTAAGTGCACTGCTCTCGACACAAACTTTTGTCTCTGCTTCTCATGAAGCCCCTGGAACTTTACTTTGTAAGTGTAGCTTCCCCTGCCTGGTAACCAAGCTAGACATCAGGTCCACATACAAACATGAAGAGACCTAAAGTAAACTAGCGACTGCCTAGGGCTGACGAAGGCAGGAAGGGAGACTAACTGCTAATTAGTGGGATTGCTTTTAAGGTCAAAGACTAGATTAGGATGCTGGCTGCACAATTCTGAGACTAAACTAAAAAATATTATCAGGCACAGTGCCATGTGCCTACAACCTGGCCACTGGAGAGGCTGAAGCATCGCTCCTGAGCCCTGGGGTTGGGAGGCCAGCGTGGAAAATACCCCTCACCCCAAAATATTAAATGCTATATACTTAAAATGGGCAAGTTGTCTGGTGTGTGAGTTATTTCCCAATAAAACAATTAATTCTGAAAAGCTCTCAGGACAGGCAGGTTTGTGCTCTGGCCCCTCCCTAAGGCAGCAGGTGGGATGACTGACAATGACAATGACTAAATGACACTCACCACCAGATTTGGAAGAAAGGCACAAAGGTGGCTGTAAGCTGCTGGCTGATCTTCTAAATTAATTTTACTTTTCATTTAGTTCAATGAATCCCAGTATTTCATCTATCACGTAAGAACCAGAACACAACTGCAATTTCCAGCTTCCCTGGGGTGGCTCTGTTGCTTTGGTTAGTAGATACGAGCATGTTAGTAGATATAGTCCACATAATCTTTACTCTATCCTGCTGGCTGGAACAAAGGTGAGGTGGGGGCTGACCAACTAGGACTACACAGAAAAAAAATCAACACGAGATTCAACTGGACAGTAAGAAAAGACTCATGAATCCCTTTACACAAAAGAGCCACACACTGCCCTGAACTGCCCAGCTCTGAACCCTGACAACGAAGTTCTAGTACTATAAACTTTTAAATGCTGTATTTTGGGACTCTGTAAGAACAGCCAAACCTATATTCTGACGGATACAAAGAGTTAGACCTCCGACCCAAGCAGAATCTAAAATATGTGCCATCTGCATTTTTTTTAGGTCACAGCAAGACTGTTCTGCCAGCATGGAATAGACCACTGGCCAGTGACAGCTGCCATTGCAGGCAGATGGGTTAGAAGAATC